>JAMKQA010146185.1:0-10253 GCA_024699735.1 Posidonia australis
CCCCCCCCCCCCCCCAAACCCCCACCAGGAGGTTCTCCACCCTCCTAGTCCTAGGTCTCCCAATCAGAAAATATGGCTTTTATGCAATATGTTCAGTGTCAAAGCAAGATAATCAACCCTAACAATATTGATCATAAAAAATTGCTTTGAGTTGCTGATAGGCCACAAGTAAAGAAAAATCTAAAGATTATCAGGAAAAATCCAAAAGTTCAAGGAAAAAGCAGGCAACACTAGCACTATTTTTTTAAAAGCAACGACACGTCCACGTGGCTTCCTCTAAAACATGCAGTTAATATCACCAGATAAACCAATAGCATAACCATCCATTGATCACCATTTAAACCAAACGCTGTATTGCTCATTAACATCATGCAAATGGCATGCATTGTCTTGATTGTTTCATGATGCAAAGCCTAACAAGCAAATGTATAAAAAATAAGACATGAGTTCAATCTACAGTCAAAACCACAAAGATGTCTATACCTTAAAACCAGATCTCTGAATTGCCATAGCAACTGCCTGAAACTTTGGGTAGTCCTTCAGCTTAGCAATTACATAAGACCTCCCGATCTGCAAATAGCAAAAGCTTCAGCACAAGTTTTTGCTTGTTATAATTCAGTCATAAATAACTGAACAAGAAATACCAAACAAAGTAAAAAAAATAAGATGAACAGTGTACAACAGAGCAATTGTAAGGGTAAAAGAGATCCAACTATAACTCTTCAAAGAAGTTCGAGTACGATAACAAGAGAGTTAGCTCTAGTTATATTGCACAAACAAGAAATTTTGGGTAAACATATATGCAGTATTATTCTAAAATGTACCTATTGTGGATAGACTGTACACCACCTTGAATGGTCGATTGACAAAAATGAAATAAAGGGAAGACAATTTAGTCTTTCATGCTTAAATGGGAAACTACAGATCAATTAATTTCGATGCCAAAGACTGACAAGAAGTAAAACACATTTTCATTAAACATTATACTACATAAGCATGGTGGCGATGGTGGTTGTAATACACTACATAAACATCCATGGAGGATGTCATACTTACTGTTCTGCCAAGAAGGAATGCAGCTGTTGCACCAATTGCAGCACCAATAGAGTCAGCAACAAAACCAATAGGCAACCCAAATAGGTATCCACCACCAAGCTGGAATACAACAACAAAATCGCTATCTTTAGTAGAGTTGATACAAACAATATCAATCTCGTTATTTTCTAAAAGTAAGAGACATGGATGATAGCCTAGGTAGCCAACATATGAAATTTACATACATGCAAAAGTCAAACAGCAGGCACCACAAAATAATATTGTTTACAACTTTCAGATCTACTGAAATCTATACATTGTTTGATCTTTTTCATATGTGCTCCTTTTACTTTATTGTTGGCCACTTGTCTTCTTGATGAATAATTGTATCTTCTTTGCCTTTGAGATTTTCAATGAAACCCTATATTGATTGCTCAAAGGAAAAAAAATCAATATAATTTGTGAATCAATATCTTCTTTGCCAACCAGTTAAGGATGATATCTGCAAGAGCTTATTTGTGAATCTATTACTATATAATATTTATTAATAAAGGTTACATGAAAATATTGATCTTGTTCAGATTATGTCCAAAGCATAAGTGAAGACAAACTAACATCAAGTGATTCTAGGTGAGAAAAATGACTTTAAGCTATCTAATATAGTGAAAATAACTAGAGAGACTAGAGTCCAGAGAAAAGGCATTTTTTGTACAGTGAAGGGTGCTAGGATCTCTCTTCTGGGTGTATTTGAACATTATTTTTTCATACACAAGCTTGTTGTTGAGAATGTTATTTCATAATTCTGAAGTGGAAGTGATTTTTTTTTTACATTGAATAGCTAGGATCTCTCTTCTTGGTGCATTTTAATGTACATGCTTGTTGTTGAGAATGTTACCGCATAACTCTTAACTGGAAGAAATAGTGTGTGCTTAAAATGAAAAATTACCCACCATTGCCCACCCAAATATTTGGGTTTTATAAAGTCGGCCCACCAGAATTTTAGACGTGGCACATTTTTGAAATCTCAAGGATAGAATTTGACTAATGACGTCATATTATTCTTTCCAATATTGGCATTTCCAAGAGGTTGAGATCATAAAAGTGCATGAGCCCAACTGTACAAATAAACAAACAGCTAGAAAGGATGAAGGAAAATCAGAAATCTCATAGACATGAGAACCTAAATTAAGTCACTTCGTTTTATCTAACCCAACAAGTGATAGCCCCTCCAACTAACTAGAGAAACTAGAAGTCCAGAACAGAGAATATTTTGTCCACCTCTAGCTTGCATATTCATGTCAAGTTCTTAGTATGACATCCAATATTATAAGAGTAAAGAGTAAAAAATATAGCAACATGCTTATGTTGATATATGCTACCCAGTGTGGCACATCTTACACAGCAAATAGGACCAGACATTCTAATATATTTCTGCTATGTATGTGATATTACTCGTTCCTTTTCTATATGAGATGTCACAATCAAAGTACATGCTTGCAATGCCTTGATACCATTATTTTGTTCGATAAGGAAATTGATGTTAAAACATGATGAAGGTACCAACCACCAAAGTTAATGTTGAGCTCTTGAACCGTTTGATGTTGTGGGCAAGATCTAGAAACTCCCTTTCTAGAAGTTAATCAGTCAATAAAGTGACAAAGATTTATATATTGATCAGTCTAACCCATCTACAAAAATTAAAGGTTCAAAACTACACTTTATTGCACATTAATCTTTCTAACCTGGAAACCATGCCCAGATGGTGTAATTTTCATTTTGCTAATTATGTCATAAAAATTTACCAAAATTTCTTCTATCAGATAGTGTTTTTTTCTATCTGTATAGATCTTTTCCACTTTCCAGGCACGATAGGTCATCTGTCATCCTACCTGTTGGTTAGCATTGTACGAAATTTGATGGTTCCCACATTTATTCAAAGATGTAACTGGAAGAACGGGCACCATTTCAGTTTTGAGGCACGATAACAATAGTAACGGATGAGAATTCATTGACAAGAGCAAACATGGAATAATGGCAGAAGCAAATGAAATTGGTACTGGTGCAAGTGTCATCTATGTGGTAGTGAAGAAGTTAGAAAGGCTAGTGTTGCAGTGCATGGTTACCGTGAGGATGGAAGCTGGAACTGCCAGGACGGTCAAGGGGATATAAGCAACAGCCCTAGTTTGCAAGAGAAGTCCCAAGTTAATATGCGAATGGAAGAGAAGCAGTTGATGACGAAAGCAGAGGTACAGCAGCAACACACAGTAATGACAAGAAGAAAGGAATGTAATTCATGTACTGACAAGACGAGAGGACCCCATGGGCCGAGATTATTTAGCTTAATCCAAAGTAGGAAGCCCTTCAAGAACTGCAACAGCAAAAATGAAAGAAGAGTTTTTTTTTTTTTTTTTTTTTTAAGGGGAGCATCATTCCAACCAAATGCGGTGATTGTAAAAAGTGTTGGAATTGGCAACCTTATCCATGGGCAGGGTGAGGCAGGCGATGACAATGGCGGCGAGCAGGAGCAGGAGGAGCAAGATCCTGCGGCGGCAGGCATTGGTGGACAAGATGGGCAGGAGAAGCCAATGCCAAAGCCTCCGTCGCCAGGGCCTTCTCTGGCGCCGCATACCGCACCGTCCCCTTCTCCTCCAGTTCTCCTCCCCCCGCAGATCCGTCGTCGTCCTGCTTTTCACTCTGTCTTATATTATAATAAATAAATAAATAAATACTTGTTTGTTCAATTGTTGTGTTGCAGGTCGTCGTCGATCGACAAGTGGAGAAGACAGGGAATGAACAATGAATTGATTCATCTCTGGTGGTAATTTGCAGATTACGTCCTACACTCTTTTTTATATCGGTATGTATATATTTTCTTCTTGCGGTCCGTGAAATTCGAACCTGAAAGTGAGGTAAAAGTTCCACTCCTCCTCGTCAACTACACCATGGTAGTTGGTTTTTACGTCCTACACTCTTCTTACTACTATTATTGTTACAGGAAAAATGGAAAAATAGAATCGCATTGTGTTGTATCCTTATGACATTAACAAAAGAAGGTATACTGGTCCATTTTCACTAGAGTTCCTATTTGACGATTCTACCTTTGGTCTTTTTCCTTTTTCAACTTCTCCGCCCTAAACCGATAACAAAAAAAAAAACTTCTCATATACACGTTTGTATCTAGAACAGTCACATGGTGGTGTCATCAGCAACATTGGTAGAGATTTTTAACATATAGTCAAAGAGACTTGTTACAATGTCTATGTTGGTTCATCTACAGGAATGAAAAGGACGACTACATTAAAGAGTCAAAAGGGTAAAAGTTGAACGACTACATTAAAGAGTCGAAAGGGTAAAAGTTGAACGAAAACATCGACATGTGTTAGAGGATTGTTGGATGCTCGTTTGATGATAGCGTTAATAGAAGTAGAGACCTTTGAGTGCATCAATGGATTATAAAAGGAACTTTACCCGGTTGATTGCTGCAACTCAGGGAAGAGAAAGGAGGCAATGACGACAAAATACACATACACACACATAGAACTCGTCGGAGTATGAGGACTATCGTAGGTCGTCGAGAGAATTTGTTAACTGTGGTTGAGTTTACGAGTCAGGGGGATTGGGAGATCGTTGAACTTAGACCAGGAGATCGTCGGACGTAGACGAAATCGTCGATGAGAGGAATTGGTCGCCGATGTAAGATATGTAGGGATTTCTTTATAGGTTTGTGATGGGTTATGGGTTCACTATTGCAATAGTTGTGTTTGGGAAGATGATGAACACTAGATGATTGTTTAGAGAGAAAAAAAAGGAATAGTAACCTACATATGGTGGTTGAAGATGAGGATCTTTTGTAATTTTTTGATTGAAAATTTTCATTTTCTCATTAATACCTGCATATTAAATGTTTCATATCATATCTTTCTTGACAAGTTATTATAATTACATCTAAGTCTTTGAATGGCGATGAGTTGAATTATAATTACATCTAAGATAGGAAATCCTTGAGGCGGCTCAAATCACATGACTAAGGATCTATAACACATTTTCTAGATTTTTTATGACTTGTTTAAAAACATTTTGATTTTACTTGATTTAAGGTCATTAGTTGTAGCAGAGCTAGCACGCTTGAACTAGTGGCAGGTTCAAGTTCCTTGAACATTTTTTGGTGCGAGTCATCAATTGTGGCAGAGTTGGTACTCTCGTCTTATTCAAATTGGTGGTAGGTTTGACTATTTTAATCTTAAAGAAGATGTTTTTATAATTTTATGGAATTTTTGAAGTATTTCAGGACTTTTAATGTATCTCCGTGAATTAAGATAAAAGACAAGGGGTAAACTGTAAAAGACTAGGATGTTGTCCCTACAACAGATAATGGGCCTCGTCGCTAGTTCAGAAAGCAATATGTCTCGTTGCCGCTCAGGGAGGCGACTTATCAACAAATGGCGCCAATGATATAGGCGATAAGCATCCTGATTGTCTCTTTTCACATATTTTGTTACCCTAGGCTTTAATATGACATATGGGACGTTTATAAATGTTATCATGATTTTTCCATAATTATTATAATTGTTACAATTTTCTAACACTTAAATATATATACATATCATATAAATCTTCATAAACACCAATTGATTCAGGGAAATTCTAGAAATTTGGATGACAAGATAATTAAGATTACTTACCGTTATTTTACCAAAAACGAGATTTTTATGATAAGTTATCACATTTTTAATGTTATAACTATATTTAAATCAAGATAATGCCTAAAAATAAAGATAAAATCTAAAATATCTAGATGATTGCCAATTTATATTAAATATAATATATCCTTGATTTTAACTGCTATTATTGTAATTGTAGGGGATTTAAATTTTTAAATTTGATTTACTTGAATTTTTAAGTTTAAATTGAATTAGGAATTTGTTTAAAATCTTTTTATTACAAAGATGATTTTAAAGGATTGATTTGCTCGTCATTGGTTAATAGATTCGTATGAGGATATTTTTGGATATTAATTTTTAAAATTTTACCTTTTTAGTTGCTTGGCGCTTATGTAAGCGACGACTAGTTGACGAGGAAAATATCGTTGCCTTTTAGGTTTTGATTCATCGCGTCAAGCTAATATGGAATATTCAGATTCGCTGCCTGTCATGGTGGCAACTCAATGATTCTGTCGTCGGTCACATAGGCGACGACATTTATTATATTATTTTTTACTATTTTAAGCGAATCTGATCCTGACCTTTGATCTACCGCTCGTCCTTGGCGAGATCTGGTGTCCCTAAACTCTATAAAAAAAATCCCTAGGTCAAGAGTTTGAGGGAAGGCACTTTCAAAATCCTAAGGAACCATTCAGAAACCCTAGAAGAGAGAAAGGAGAGAGATCTTAAGAGAGAGAGACCCTGAGAGGGAGAGTCTTATCCCCACTCTGTCTAAATCCCCATGGGAGAAACCTAGATCCACAAGAGATCACCTCTTTCCAAAGCCAAAGCATACTTCTGAAGCTCCGTTTGGCTTCACTTCCTCCTCCACTCTAGGCCAAAGCGCACAAAGGGTGAAGGGAGTATCGTTTTCTTATTCATTTTTCTTTATATAATCCTTGCATTCATTAATATATCCCATGGCATATGTATATGAGGACAACCCTTCAGTTAGTATTAGTTTTATTCGTTTATGTTATTCGTTATTCTTTTGATATCGTTTACTACACCTAGTCTACTCCGAATTCATTCTTTTGTTTGTTTTGAAGGGAAGAAGATTACATAGCACGAGGATGCGGTTGAGCAGCATTCTGCCACCGACCCAATGAACCATGAATCCATATCAACTACAACTCCCGCAAGGTGCCTTGTCAACCAGTGGAGACGAATCAACAAGTGGCGATCACAACAAGGGACGTCAATGTGAGTGGATACGATGACCATCCTCCATCAACCACTCAAATCCTACATCCACAGAAATTGGCAATCATGGTGGGACCGGTTTAAGCCAACCCTTGTGTGATGTAAGTTTCCCTTCCCTTCTTTTTTTCATTTATTTAAAGATGTAAGTATTATTTTAGGTCTGGAAAGTCGTGGGCTTGGGGTTTCACGACGACTAGACCTTTTATCCAATTTTTTCTAGTAAATAAGGATCCTGTAGTTATGGTTGCCTGTACATAAGGCACCTAGAATCGCCACTCCAATAGCCGGCAACGCCTCTCGGTGCCTCTTGATTCAACGATAGAAATCGGGATACTATTTTCCTGTAGGTCTTTCATTTTTTTACTGTCTACATTGTTTTTTTAGGACTGTAGTTGCGAAATAAATAAATAAATAAAACATATCTTGTCTCTTGTTTTTTTTAGGTTTTTAATGATTTTAAGGTTTATTTTCTGTCTACCAATAAGGTCGAAACTAATTGTTTTACAATAAAGTAAAAGTTCCTTAAGAAAAATATCTTTCTAGTTAAGAACAATCAAGTCGAGTGAACCAGACCAACGCAGGCCGCTCTCCTATTTTATGTTTGATTGTGATTACTAGATTGAGAACTTAAGGTGTCCTAGGGGCACATTTCTTACTCCATCTCTCTCCCTAAGTTAGTAATATACCTTAGTAGATACTAGATATTTTATTGTTTTTTGTTTATTTATTACTTTATGGTTTGCTAGGAAACCAACCCTAAGGATAGAATCCTGGGTTGCAGGCCCTTCTTTAGAGAGACAAACCTACAGTCTAGATCATTTTTGTAGACCTCCCAAAGGTCCAAGAGAGGTAACTAAAGAAGAAAAATCCCATTGTGTAACCTTAAAACCTTGAAGAAAAGCCTTACCCTTACCACAAGAACCCAACAAATTGAGGGAACGTAGGTTAATTAATCCATTAATTAACTACTTTAACAAGTAAAATCTGTGTTTGTTTGAAAACTTATGTGTTAACTAGTTTCGTTTGATGTGTCCTCTATCTAAGACAGATTTCAACGGTTTGGAAGGATAGGTTCAGTAGTCGTTTTTCTAACCGACGTTGCTATCCGTTGCCGATTGAACCAAGGACAAGTCCCGACACTGCCCCTATAGGCGACGCAGACCACACTCTGGGTGCCTTATTTGCAGGGTGGTTTGTATGTGATTGTATAGAGGTTACAGATAATTCAGAATAGCATCCTTGGGTCTTTAATTTCTTTAGGAAAGTTGCAAACATTTTTCCTTTGTAATCCTTTGCAATAGAATTGTAATTTTCTTTTTAGATACTTGTAATAGGTTAGAAATTAGAGTTTCAAAGGAGTTTGTATTTTATTTTCAAAAACATGTAATATTCGAAGAAGAAGATCCCAAAGGAGGTTAAGCCATGTCGTCAAAAGCACACTACTCCCACACCGACTACTCCAACATGTCAACCACATTCAGCGTGTCAACATTAATGACTCAGGCAAACAGTTCCATCGACCAACACAGATTTCTGTTCAACACTTCAACTCCACATAGAGGCTGGTCCATTGAAAGAGGAAGTGAAGGAGGAGCAAGGATAAACTATTCTCAGTCATGGAGTACCCCAACATCAGTCCACTCATATCAATTCTCCCAATGGGTAGCCAATCAAACCCCTTTTCTCCTAAACTATCACCAAGGCCCATTAACTACACCTATTATGGGAAACACTTATACAATACCTTCAAGCTCAACAGTAAGTTTCCCAAGACTAGGTCCTTTAGCATAGTCCTTCATGCCACATCCTACAACACCAATTTACCCTTCATTCCAACAAGCTACACAATCCCCACTAAGCCATCCCTCACATCATTATCTAGGGGCAACTCCACCCTATCATACCCTAGCTTATACTCTAGCTTAACCTTCCTTCCTTCCTTAATATCGTACTCTTTAGCAATAGCATCTCCACCAAGTTCAAGCGTACCAAGGCTAAGGGCAGTCGACCCTTCCTAGTTTACATATTAAGAGGATGATCTCAGACACATTGGTAGAAATAGGGTCACATCAAGAGTGCTGATTGGATTTGACACGTCAAGATTTCTCCCTTTAATTCTATTGTTAGGATTCAAGATGCCCAAGATGCAAAAGTACGATGAGACAGGTGATCTACGAAATCATCTAGTTACTTTCACTTTAGATGCCATGTCCTATCAACATAATAATGGGCTCACTGTCTACCTGTTCTTCAAAAACCTCAAGGGAGAAGCACTGAGGTGGTTCAACACACTTACAACATATGACCTCAATGACTTTAGGCTTGTGCTGAACAAGTTCCTATAATAGTATATCCATCGCATCCAACACAAGCCAACCATAGGAGACCTCGAGGCCAAAATGATGAAACCAAATGAAGACTATGTGACCTATGCCAGTAGGTGGAGAGACATGACGGCTTGATTAAAGTGTCATATCCCTAAAGACCAAGCAATTGAGATTATAGCTAGAAACACTGTAGGAGCACTGAGAATGGGCTTGTTAATGGACGACTTCCAAACGTACTCCCAACTATACGACCGTGCTACAAGAGTTCTCCGTAACAAAAATGACCTATCATTCTTGGAGTCTGAATGAAGGGGCAAGAAGAAGATCTCAGGCTACACATATAAGGGCATCACAAGCGACATGGCTCTAATTCAATACCAGGGGTCGCTAGTCTAGCATTAGGGGCAACCAAAGTACAATCCGCCACAGTACTAGCAAGGGCAACACCAACCAACATAGCAGCAGCAGCAACCCCAGCATTAGCACCAATTGCTTCCGAACTACCCAGTATACGCCCAATACGGGCAACATTAGAGGCAAAGGAGTTACAATGTTGTCCCTCCACCATAAAGCTACCACGAACTTCAAAGGCAAAACTACCCACCACTTCCATAGCCACTCAATGATGTCTTTAGAATATTAATGGAGAGTGGATATCTACAGCCTCTAGCACAAATCCCGAATGCTCCTAAAGCAGACCTTTCCAAGTATTGCCTATATCACCAAAAGAACAGGCACACACTAGAGAAGTGTTTTACTGTCAAAGAAAAAATCTATGAACTAAATGACTAAAAAGAAATCATGTGAACCGATGTAACCATGCCGACGAGAATGGCGAAATATGCAAAAGTTGGCAAAGTCACGGCAAAAATAAAAAAATATGCAAATGCAGGAGTCACCACCTAGTCTATTCAAATGGAAGACGAGGAAAACCATATAAAACATGAAAATCATGCAAAAACAATGGAAAAGGTCTTTGTAAACCAGA
>JAMKQA010146187.1:0-10782 GCA_024699735.1 Posidonia australis
TGTCACATCCATACACATTAGCATGATTAGAGCATGATCCCAGTTTAGCAAACATTCATCAAATCTTTAGCAAGCATTTGGACTAGAAAGACCGAGTTTCTCGGGCGTACGAGGGTGCCTAACACCTTCCTCGTGCGTAATAGGAATCAAATCCATATGAATTAATTCCAAGGGTTTGGTAGTAGAAATCATGTCTTTAGTTTTGAAAGAGGTTTTACTTTGTTTCCCAAGTTGACAAACATCACATAATCTATTCTTTTTGAAATCAATTTTGGGTAAACCTACTACTAGATTACATTTGGACAATTTTGATAATTGGTCCATACTTGCATGGATCTTTTATGCCATAGCCAATGAGCATTATTTGATGAAGCAAGATAAGATATAACCATATTAGGATTATATGAGATTTTTATTTTATAAACATTATTTTTTCTTTTTCCAGTGAATATAATTTTATTTGTGTTTGAATCAATTATAGTGCATTCCTTGTTGTCAAATATTACTTTATAACCAATATCACATAATTGACTAATGCTAATCAAATTATGTTTTAGACCATCTACTAACAAAACATTTTCAATTAAAGGATTGTTAGGATTATCAACAATCCCTATTCCAACTATCTTCTTTTAGCATTGTCACAAAATGTGACGGTTCCTTTCTCTTTTGTGCTTAAAGTACAAAGGGGATTATGATCACTAGTCATGTGCTGAGAGCATCCACCGTCTAAAATCCACTTTGAATTCATGATTCTATTGCATCATGAGATGCAAGCAAAGTCTTAGGAACCTACAATATATTAGACTTCTTTTTAAATCCATTTGTTTTACTTTGATTTCTATCAAAGCACTTAGGATGTCTTTTTACAATAAATACATATTTTTCATCTGTAGTTGCTTTAATGAACTCATTCTCATATTGTGTGTCATTAAATTTTGAAAATCCAATTCCATGTTTATTTAGTGAATGTCTTTGGCTTGAAAAATGTTTATCTAAATTTCTTTTTCCTTTTGTAAATTTTGTTACTATGTTAAGTAGGTCATTACTCTTTGTTTTTAGGGTAGTAATATCTTTTTCTAGATTTTTAATCTTACATCTCATGTGATCTACTTCTTGGTTAAGCTCAATGTTTTTGAGATGCAGTTCATTATTTTAATCAACGAATGTTTTACCTTCATTAGCTATTTTTTCATATTCATTGGTCTAATCTTCCATGTTTTGATTCAAGCTTTTATTCTTTGACTTTAGTGTTTTATATTTTTCATATAACTCATTGAAAGCCTCCAAGAGTTCCTCCATGTTAATATCTTCCATATTAGAAGAAGAACTAATTTCAACATCTTGTGTCATGAAGCACATGTTGGCTTTTGTACCATCGAAGGATAATTCATCACCCGAAGATGAGTTACTCTCATCTCATGTGTCCTAGAGAGCTTTTTTTTTTATTGGTCTATCTTTCTTTTTGTTGATTTTCATTTTAAGGAGCAATTTCTTTTAAGATGTCTCAGTTTATTACATTTAAAGCACAATGGTTGATCATTTTTCTCTTAATCTTGATTTTTGTTTAGTTTCTTTTGGAATTTTCCTCTTTTTATAAATTTCTTAAATTTTCTTGTTAGCAAGGTAATATCTTCATCATCATTTTCGGATTCTTCCAAATCTAAAGTAACTTTTAATATTATAGTCTTTTTCTTAGGTACTTCAATTTCTTCTTTTTCTTTTTCCTTTTCTTTTAGTTGGACTTCATAGGAAGTCAAATTTCCAATTAAATCTTCTAAGGAGTATGTTGATAGATCCTTAGCTTCCTTTATAGCGGTAGTCTTCTTTTCCCAATCTAGGGTGAGAGACCGAAAAGCTTTTCTCACCAAGTCGCTTTAAGAATAGTTCTTGCTAAGAAATTGCAAGATGTTGGTTATTTTATTGAATCTAGTGAACATTTCACTTATTGATTCATTTTGCTTCATTTTATATAACTTATATTTATGAACAAGCATATTTATTTTAGTTTCTTTAACTTAGTTTGTTCCTTCACGAATAACTTGTAAAATGTGTCATACTTCATGAGAGTTTTTACATTTTGATATCCTATTAAATTGCATTTAGCTTACAGCACAAAATAAAATGTTTAATTCTTTCGTATCTAGTTGAGCTAAAGTCTTTTTTTCATTACTCCATTCTCTAAAGAAAATGTAACTTAAAGTAAAACCATTTATGACCACATCCCATAATTCAAAATTAATTGATTTCAAGTAAATTATTATTCTATACTTCCAATAGCTATAGTTTATGCTATCAAAGAATTAGAGCATATTAATGCTTTGACCTTCTACAATGTTGTTGTTATAAGATGAAAAAGCCATTAATCTAGTAGATAACTAATCAAGATCTAGATAATCTACTCTGATACCAATTGTAGGATCGAGTGGCTTCTCTAGAGGGGGTGAATAGAGAATAATATTTATTTTTATTTTTACTTAGTCAATTTTAATTACAACAAAGTTAACTATGATGATATGATGGAGATTTGTTTCTAATACTTAAAACAAGCAAGAAGGAGGAACAGAGATAATGAAAACATAGCTATTTATAGTGGTTTGGCCAAACCCCATCTTAGTCCACTCTTCAAAAATCTTCTTGAGATTTTTCCTTAATCTTAAAGTAAGAACTTCCTTGTGTTGGTAGTCCTACCAACTAGTATCTGGCTCCTTCCACTTCTCGCACCTGGAGAAGTTAGAACCCCTTTTCCTTGTAGCTTTACAATTGAATATCACTTTCTCTTTTACAACTCACAAAGCACAATTGAAATCTCTCGTACAAATCAAAGTTAGTGGAATATAGATGGGAAAATGGTTCAATATGTAGTACAATAAGCAAGAATAGTAAGAGTATGTATATCTCCTCTATACCTTATAGAGCTCCTATTTATAGTGTTAGGACCTTACAATTCTGTGTTTAACGGCTAGTTGTTCGAAATGCCGCTCTACATTTGGAATGTCGTTTCTACTCTGAAATATGCTTTTCACGACCAAATCGGTATGCCGAAAAATCCTGATTCGATCTACCAAAATTCCTTAGAATGTCGAATTGCTTTCTGCTTCCATCCGTTGTTATCTTGATTTTTGGTGTACCGCATGATGTATTGAATTCTCCTAGTTCGGTATTCCAAAATTTTTCGAAGTGTCAATTTTGATCCTTCTTTCAATTTATATCCTTTTTTCCCATACATCGTTCTTATACATCAAATAATTAACTATTACGTTTATTTCAAATACAACACACTTTCATCCATGATTACACTCATAACATCATATCTTCAATCTTGGAGTACAATCCTTTTTGTCTACAATACACTTTCTCAAATAAACGATTAAATGAAAATATAAATATAAAATCCATTTTCTAATTTATTATCATCAAAAAAATAACTTCATATTTCCAATAAAAGAGCTCCTGGAGTCAAAAACACCTTGGCCATCCAAGTAGCCACAATAAAAGAACCTAATGGGCAAGTACAACAACAAGCAACATCCATACATCAGACAGTTGTCCAGATTACAAGAGACAATACAACAATCATGTAGAGGGTTACACAACACTAGCTAAACATCCTTACCCTCTACCACGTCACCCGAAGGTCCAACGTCTAGAGTTGAAATAGTGAACACCCGTCCCTTTGTCGACTGCTGTGGCCCGCTTCCTGCCTTCTTAGGCGATTCTGGACAAGATCTCTGGACATGTCCCACCTTTCCGCAATTGTAGCACACCACTAGGGTTGAAATCTACCAAGGATAAGGACAGTTTGCAGCAATGTGACCCACCTGACCACAACTGAAACACTGATTCCCTCTGGGAGCATTAGAACCTGTCTGACTGTAGTCGGCTCTGCCACTACTAGAAAAGCTACACCGGCCCGCAATGATACCACCAGACTTCTCCTTCCACTTCTTCCCGAGGCTACTTGAATCACTAGAACTTGGAGCACCGAAGAAAGAGAACCGGGAAGACTTACCCTTCCCTTTAGAATGACTCTCTAAGAACTTTTTGTGCTCTTCCTCAAAGAGATAGGCCATCTCGATCATGTCTGCCATGGTTTGACACTGATAGCCCATTACCTTCACCTATAGCCCTAGTTGCAAGCCATTTAAGAACCTCTACGCCTGTTCCTCCTCTGACTCATAAACATGAGCGAAACGTTCCAATTGGGCGAACTCAGTCTCATATTCAAGTACCTACATAGTGCCCTACTCCAGATTCCAAAAGTCTCGGTGAAACTACACCTTCACATGTAAAGGGAAATACTTCTCATAGAAGGCTGCCTCAAAATCCTTCCACTGAATATGGACAGTCACCGAGTCTGTAAACTTCAGCCACTACACTAACTTCCACCACTTATCTGCCTCACCTTCTAGCAAATAAGTCACTAGTCGCACCCAATGCTCTTTTGGGCATGCCATGCTAGACAGCATCTTCACCACTCACTCTAGCCAAGTCTTGCTTTCCTTTGCGCCAACCTTGTCCTTGAAAGACGACGGACGAAGCTTCGTGAACCGGCTCAACCACGGATCATTCAACGGCTCACTAAAACTACTCTTGTTGAAAGAATAGGAGATCCTGTGCACCAAGCTCCACATTTCGACATAAACAACCTTCCATCCGTTGCTTCCTCATGGGCTTGGAATTCTTGACCAAAGCCTTAGCCTTACGACCATGAGGAGGCATCTTGCAAAGAAGAGAGGCAAAACACCTGCACCACAAACAAAACAACAAATAGAAAATCATGAAGAAAACATCAAGTGCAGACTCTACCATGCATGCAAAACTTATGGAGTCTCTAGACCAGACACCCTAGGCTAGTGCGACATAATGAACCAAGTGCTCTGATACTAATCTATAACGGCCCCAAATTCCATAATAATTTAAACAAATTAAATTACAAGAAATTAAAGCTAAACAGTAATATCTAAACAATCAAGAACTTGTGTGTGCGGCTATGAGACTCCAAACTATGTGTACTTTGCAAAACCCACCTGCTCGCCTACACCTACAACCTAAAAACTACAAGAAACAGCGTGAGTGGCAAAAGTCACCCAGCACGCATCCCATACAGCGATAGAAAACAAAACTATAATAATTTTCCTTTAAAACTATTTTGCAATCATTTTCTCTAAATCCACCAAAAATCAACAATTTAGGCCTAACAGGCCAAAAACCATGAAACAAAGCCCTACCGGCCCAAACCACAAGAAACACAGTCCACACCAGCCAAACCAAACAAGTAAAGGCTCTACCAGCTCAAAACACAAGCGAGGCCCTCAATGACCAAAACCACCATAATGAGTCGGGAAGTCCGGTGCTAGGCAACCAACTCAGGCCACAAGCAGCCACCAAGGTGCATTGCACTACTACAGTAGCAATACCCTATGTAGGAGCGACACTGTCCCGCGATTCTCCTACCTAGAAAACCCTCACAAAGCCAACCTTACCTAGGAAGGCAGTCCTGTCTCTCAGGACGCTACTAGTTATGGGGCAAGTGTCCCACTTGTACTAGCCACCATAGGGTACGCTTCCTCAAGGTGTCCTCCACATAGTGCTCAAGTGGGAGTTTCATACCTCCACACCTGACAACACCCGAGTCTCAGTGCTCACGACGACAACAGGAGTATTATACCTCCCTATTATTCCACAAAACACCTCAACCCGTGGATCACAACCCTAGTCTCGAAACAACAGTCAAGGAGTCTCATACCTCCAAGACTCGACGAATCTCTGCCTCAGATTCAAAGGGATTCGACCAACCGAACAAGGGCTAAGAGGTCCAAAACTAACAAAAAAAGGGCATATCGAAATGGTTTGGTATGTCATTTTCTACGAAACCGGAAAGCAACCCCAAACCTCTATCAGACTGTTCTCCCAAATGAAATGTGGGGCGGACCTGTTAAACATTTACAATAAAATCCACATTATAGACACCCCAATTTTGAAGTCACTTGGCAGCAAACTCCTCTGGATGATGCTCTAGTTGCGACCACCAAAACACTAGCCCACACAAACCCATTCAGGCCCACACTTGTCAACTCTGACCTAATTAAAATTAAAACCAAACAAAACACATTTAAAACAATTAAAATCCAATTAATCAAAAAAAAACCCCAATTCAAGACCAAATTAAATAAAATCCACTTATAATCCAATTAATCAAACAAAAACCCTAATTCAAGTTAAATAAAATCCACTTAAAATCAAATTAAAACCCAATTAATTAAGTGAAAACCCTAATTAAACCATAAACCCTAATTAAAATCCAAAACCCAAATTAAACTCAAAACCATAATTAATTAAATCCAAAACCCTAATTAAAACACAAAAACCCTAAATTAAAACCATAAACCCTAATTAAAATCCAAAACCCTAATTAACTCAAAACCATAATTAATTAAATCCAAAACCCTAAATTAAATCCAAAAACCCTAAATTAAAATTCAAAACCCTAATTAAACCATAAACCATAATTAATTAAATTCACAACCAAATAATTAAACCTTAAATCCCAAAATTAAAAGTCAAATTAAATCACAAAACCCAATTTAAAAAAACCCTAAAAGCGAAACCCTAAAATCCATAAAAATTCCAAAACAAAAATAAAACAAAAACCTAAAATAATTAAAACCTAATTTAAAACCAATTAATTAAACTTTAATCATGAATTTAATTGAAATCATAAAACATAAATAAAAGCCTAAACCTAAAACCCAAAATCTATTTAAAAATCTTAAAAACAAAACCTTAAAACAAATAAACAAAAGAAAACAAAAAAACCAAGCCCTAAGTCCATTTGCAACCCAATAAGCCCAATACACCCATAAACCAGAAAACCTTATAATGTCCAAAAAATAATTCTGGTGGGCCACCGCCGACGACCCTGAGTTTTTCGACGACAACTCGGATGACCTCTCGAAGAATCCAAAGCGTATCTCAGAGTCTCAAGATCTCCAAGCAACCTCCTTCAGCCCACGCCCAATCCAACAGCGCTCATCCACTGGAGGGAGGAGGATCGAGGGCTGTGGAAAGCCTCGTCGGAGTATAAGACCCCTACCGCTGACTAACCAGAGAGGGATCTTCATTCATTGACTTCCATCTGCTTCCAGCCCTCTCCAAGCGAGCACTGAGTCCACCCTAGAATCCCCAGCGATCCCTACATCCAGAAACCTCCTCCTCGAGCCCCTTTCTGCAATCAAAAGCCCCCAGCCAGAGCGACACCAAAGGAGCCTTGCTGTCGAGTGCCACTGGAGACCACACGAATAGCCAGCCAAGTATACTTCCTTTCCCTTCTATTTTAGCTCAGTAGGCCCCGTAGAATCCCTTTAGGATCCCTGACTTAAGCTACGACGGTGAGCTCCCCCTCTACCCACCGTCGCCTCGCCTCCGGTGGTGGGTTCACCACCACCGACGAGGCCTCAGGCCTCTTGATCTCAAGTGAGGCCCCCGTGGGCCTCTCCTCCCTCCTCCTCTTCTCTCCTCCTACTCTCTGGTCTCCCTCTACATTAGAGGAGCCCCTTCGACGTTCATAACCAGCCCCACTGTCATCACTGCCCTACTGCCGTCGACGCTGCTCTGCCACCGTCGACCAATGTCGATGAAGCATTAGAGCCCCCCAAGGGCCGCTGCAACCTCCGCGCACCTCCCATGAAGCCCAGAGAATCCTTGTCTCGCCGCCTGGACTGTCGTAGCGCCCCGACGACTCGCCACGGGCATCATCGCCAACATAGAGGTGGGTGGGACTCCCTAGACCTCCTCGGACCTTGTCGTTGCCTCCCAAAGCCTCGTCGTGCCTCCTTAGTGCTTCCCAGACCTCCGCTTGGGCCTAGCCATCGCCGGAGCACCGCTACACCTCGGCGTCATCTTCCCCGACACCGACAAAGCCACCTCGCCGGAGCGTGAGGTGGGGGGAGCACCTCAAATCGCTCCAGCCCAGCACGATGCCTCGGAGACACCCACTGTGCCTCCCACCAGCCTCCAAAGCCTTTGCCAAAGCTATCCAGTTGTTGCGCCATCGTAGGATTGTCGCCGAAGGTCTCGCGTGGTGTGGGAACACTGGCAGGCCTCTGGTGATCTTCGAAGGGTTGGGTTTTTGACCTAGACCCCTTAGTTTTAAGTTATTGCATTGTGGTCCTTTTTTTATTACATTTGAGTCCTTTTATTTGTGTTTAAGCCTCTATCATTTTAAATATTCTTTTGTTGCTTTTATTATTCTTGTGAATGTTGCATCTTTTTCCCTGTTACTTTTAATTTGTATTTTTAGTCCTACTCATGCATGTTTTATTACATCTAGGTCCCTGAACCATGATTTCTTTACACTTAAGTTCTGAACATTTGCATTTAGCCCTTGGAACTTTTTCAAATGAGTTTTCCTATGAAATTTGTATTCTGAACCCTAAAAGATTTAAAAATCACACTAACCATCATTAAAATTGAATTTTCTTTACAGAACTTTAAAAAATGAGTTTTCATTGTGAATTTTACATCCTGAACCTTAATAAACCCCAAAATTACACTGACCAACATAAAAGCCCAATTTTTATCACAATCAGGTCCAAAAGGTTTGCATATAAGTCCCTGGATTCACATCAAACAATTCCTGAGCACATATAATTTGCATATAGACCCTTAGGTTAACTTTAAATCCATCATTTAGGGTTTTAAATGTTTTCTTGTATATTTTGGATATTTTTCACTCATTGCATTTCACATTTTGCATTTAATCATAGATTCCATTTAAAAATCATGTTTTCACTGTGAATTGATCTTTAGTCTCTCATTTTAATCACATTTGCACTTATGTGTGAATTTTGCACTTTAGATCCTAAGTTTTGAAGAAATTACCCAAGTACAATTTTCACATCTCAGTGCCACATTGACACTTGATCCATCATCTGCATGATAGAATAGAAGTCATGAATATATTTTTCATCCAGATTCTCACTCTTTTGTGAATTTTTCATCTTGGTCATTATGCTTGTCATTTATTGTGTTTACATTATTTTGTTGTTCTTCTCCTCCATGTTTTCTTGCAAATACACTCTATGGACATTCTGCACTCATTTTGACCTATTTCAAACCATGCATCATCCCCATACATGCATTTGTCACATATGGCCATCAAAATGACCAAATTGCCCTTGCCATCAATTCATGCACCCGTATGTTAATTTTTGCACTCAATTTTGCATAATCCTAGTCCAAGTTATCCCTTAGTTGCTTTTACACATTTAGGCACTTATCCACCCATTTCATATAATTTTCATCACATTTGCGCACCAGTCCATCTCTATTTAGCGAGCCTGCATCTCATGCCTTTCTTTCGCGGATTTCTTTCTTCACTTTGCTTTCGGAGTCTCTCATCTAATATCTGATTTGATATGCTTTAATCCTTCATCTTGGATTTTTTTGATTTGATATGGATTTCATCGCCCGAGGGTGTACACTAACTGGCTGAAAGGCCCACATTGACTCATTTGCAGATTATTTCTCTCCTTTAATTTTCACAACTTTTCCCACGATTCTAAGGACTTGGGTTGACCCCACTTTTTACCTTTTTGATAACAATATGGTTTTCTGAATCGTTCCTTCCAAAAACACTGTCATTTAATGTGATTTTCTCCACATGGCGTCATTTGTCTGTTTTACGTGAGTTTCTTTGCAATTTTGCCATTCAGACCTCCATGGTATTTTCTGCGCTTCTAATGATTTGGGTTTGTTGTATTTTTGATCTCCTTGACACTAGTGTGATTTTATGAGTCATTCTTTATAGAAACATTGTCATTTTATGTGAATTTCTTCACATGTCCAAGTTTGCCCGTTTTACGTGGAAGTCTTCGCAAATTTTCCATCTTGATTTCCTCAATGTTTTTCCATGATTATGATGACCTAAGTTGTTTTCATTGTTGATTTTCTTGAGGCCTGTATGATTTTCCGAGCCTTTCTCGCCAGAAACTTCGTCATTTCAAGTGATTCTCTTTGTTATGTCATGTTTTGCAATTCCATCATTTCATGGGGATTTCTTCGCAGTTCTCGCATACCATCTTGCACATCCATCTAGTCTTGTCTTGCCAGTCACATTAGTATGTTTAGAGTACAACCTAGGATTAGCAAACATTCATTCAGCCTTTAGCAAGCGATTTAGACTAGAAAGACCAAGTTTCTCGGGCGTACGAGGGTGCCTAACACCTTCCTCATGCGTAAAAGGAATCGTTATCCATCCTCTGGTTAGCAGACATCCGGCCTTCACATCTGCATCTCATGCATTCAATCTTTTGTAGTTTTCCTCATCTTTCCCTTAAAAGACTAGGTGGCGACTCTTTTTCTTTTTCATTTTATCCTATCTTGTGCCTTCGCCATCTTGGCATGGCTGTAATCTCCTCCCTCTAGCGAGACTCCGCGCCGGACCCCCGGGTTGGAATGGTCACACACATAAAATATATTTTGTAGACCCTCGAGTCTATTTCAAAACCACATGAACAAAACCACAAACCATCAAGTATAGCCTCCTAAAATAAAATCACAAAGCTATAGAGCGAAGAAAACTCAAAACCAAACCAATCACATTTATATCATAAATGTTATCATAAATCACAATATGTAACCATGCCGGCGAGGAGATTCCGCAAATGAATGCGAAATCGGACGGCAAAATCACGTCGAAAAAGCAAAATAAATGGAGTCGCCACCTAATCTATTATGGAAGACAAGGAAAACCATAACATGAAAAATCATGCAAAAAAC
>JAMKQA010146189.1:0-10531 GCA_024699735.1 Posidonia australis
CCCCCCCCCCCCCCCCCCCCCCTCGACCCCCTACCCGCCTCTCCCCCTTTTCCCCAAAAACCAACTTCACCCTTTAAAATCCTTCACCAAGACCATCACCTTCCCATTGGCAAAGCTAATAGGGATTAGGGATTTACCACCACTACACAAGATGACTCAAGCCATCTGCCCATCCTCATCCACATGACATAGCCAACTAGCCAAGCCATCCCCATCCATCAATCCACTGTGTACCCATGCCCCATCTTCGATGCCCAATGACCCAATCCTACGGGCCCAAACGACTCCAAAGTCCAGCGAGTCCCTAAAGTTCCTAGATGATTCTACCCATTCGCCCAGCCCTAGACTCGATGGCAACCCTGAGTCCCTAAGTTCCCGAGTTAAGGGAGAGGAGGGACAGGATTGCCAAGCAGCTGTATACCGTGACACTGGTGGTGACCAAAGGCTGGATATTGCAACCCAAGGAGTGAGGAGGTACTGTGGTGGAGGAGAAAGAGAAGGAGAAGGAGAATAATGGTGCTCACTTTTTGTCTACTCTTGAAGTAGAGGAGAAGGAGAAGGAAGAAGAATACAACAAGGAGATTGGAGATGATGAGAAGAGCAAGGTCCTTGCCATGAAGGAGCTCCTTGAAGATCTTGATCAAGTGGGTTTTGGGTTTTGATTTCTATGCAGATTTTGTTCTATTTTGATTTAATATTTCTAGTTTTTTTTTCCTGTTTGTTTGTTGGAATGAGTAAGAAGATGAGGCTCTTGTTAATCTGCTCTAGATCCTTGCAAACTGGACATCACATTCAAAGTTTTTGAGGTAAAGAAGAGAAAGTGGACATTGTTTATTTTGGTTCAATGAAGAAAAAGAAAAAGAGAAAGAAAGTTGGGAAATGATTTGTGAGTTTTGTGTTTTTATGTTTGGATTTACGAAACCCCTATAGGAAGGCATATATATTGAGTTGGGAACTAGGGCTATCAGTTCTAGAATGAGTCATGTTAGAAGGCATCTCTAGCAATTCTTTAAATATTGTCGTTTCCCATTTTTTTAGAATTAGAAGTTTGAGTTTGACATTTTGAATTGTGGATGCCCTTGCTTGAACTAAACCATTGTAACACCCATAAATATTCATTTTGTAATTATTTATATTTTTATGAATTTTATTACTGGACGGGTGACACTGTTCCAAGGACCGTTGTGTGGTTTTGGGCTTTTGGGCTTGGGCCTCGTGGGTCGGCATCTATTTGCATGTCCCTGTGCAGTGTAGCACTGTGCGTGTGGGGCCTAGGTGTGGGGTCAACATGGGTCCCGCATTCGTGAGTCGGAGGTTTGAGGCTGACAGTTAGCCTCTTGGTTATGGTGGGTTGTTGGGTTCATGCGGTGGTTGGCGAGGCTGGCAGTTGAGGGAGGTTGGAATGTGCATGGCTGACAGGTTGGCATGCACGCTACCACATACTCCTTTTGCGTGGCTTTTAAGCCAGAGGCCTCCGCCATGCACGACCCAAGCTTCTATGTTCTTCCCCACGCACTTCTCTCCGTCTCGAGCACACTTCCTTTCCCTCTCCCTCCATCTCACCCCACCTCCTTTCCCGTCTCTCTCTTTCTCTCTCTCACACTCTCCCTCCCCTGTTTCTCTCCTCCCTATGACCACCTCCCTGCTCAGTGTGCTCGAGGGTCGGCAACGGTGTGTGGCGGCTCGTGATGGCGTGTGGAGCTCGTGTGGAGTGTTCTTGTGGCCATGATTGCGTTGGTGTTCATCAGAGTCGGTCAGAGAATCGCTGGAGTTCATTTTCAGGTACGCATCTCCAATCCCTGTAATAGAGAGCATGAAAATGGTAGAAATTGATAGGGTTGCATGAAATCTAAGTAAATTTACATTCCTAGAATTTATTGTGATTTTTTGAGAATTTGTTGTGGTATTTATGGATATTTATGCTAGTTGGTGTGTTTTGGGTCATTTTGACCCTTATGCCTTTGTGATTTTGTATCTTGATGCATGGTGAATGGATTTTAGTTTTGTTTGTTGAGATCTGGAGTAGACTCAAGGGTCTACATCCTATGTTTTATACAAGATTTTTGGTGTTTGCTTAAATGGTCCGATTGGAGGTCCCATTTGGGGCAATTTCGGACTATAGGGTTTGGGTTGTTTTCTATTTTTCATAGAATTCGACATACTGAACCATTTCGGTATGCCGTTCTCCTATCAGATTAGGTCCTCTAGTCGAAATTCGGTCATTTGATTTTGGGCGGTCATCCGAATCAAAAGATTTCAGTCGACCGAACCAATTTCTTGTATATCTATTTTGGCCTGAGTGTTGACCGTTGACCTGATTCGATCGACCGATCTAGATCAATCTACCGAACTAGGGATTTTTGGCATACCGAACCTGTTTTTGGCATGCGAAATCTAGGCCCAAATGAGTTTATAAAATGTGTTTCCCAAGGGCTTTCTAGATTACTGTGTTTTGCCCCTTGAGAGGGATTGTGGGCCATCAAAGGTGGTCTCTTGGGACGCTTGATGTGCCATTTTGTCAAGGTTTTGGAAGAATTTTCAAAGATATGAAAATGGTTTTGGAAAATGGATTTCAAGGAAATATTTGGCCTGTTTTGGAAAATATTTTCCTGGTTTTCTGTGTGTGGACCGAGACAATGTGCGACCGTGTCGTCGGGACTAGGGAATGTGACGACATTCTCTGATGGTCGGACACGACTCCTTGGTTGAGGTCGAGAGGGCCGAGATACCTGAGGCTGACGGGCATCAGATCCTGGAGGTATGATACTCCTTGACTGTCGTCTTAAGGCTAGAGTTGTGGTCTGCTAGTTGAGGTGTCTTGTTGCATGATAGGGAGGTATGATACTCCTGCTGTCGTTGTGAGCACTGAGGCATGGGTGTCGTCCGGTGTGGAGGTATGACATTCCCTCCTAAGCACCGTGTGTGAAGGACGCCGTGAGGAGGCGTACCCTTTGGTGGCCAGTGCGGGTGGGGCACGTACCCTGTAGTTGGTAGCATCCTAAGAGACAAGACAACCTCCAAGGAGGAGTTGGCTATTTAGGGTTCTCTAGAAAGAGAGAATCGTAGGACGGTGAATGCTCTTACACAGGGTGGCCATCATCGTGGCAGTGCAGAATGCTGTGGTCGCTCCTTGATGGACTGCGTGTAGCTAGAGTTAGGTTGCCTAGCGTCGGGCTTCCCGACTCACTGTGTGTGGTTTTGGCCATTGAGGGCCTTTGCTTGTGGTTTTGGGTTAGTAGAACTCCGATGGTGGTTTTGGCCAGTATGGGCCCGGTTTGTGAGGTTTTAAGAAAATAGTTTGCGAAATGAATTTAAAAGGATATTTGATTATAGTTTTGTTTTTCGCGGTTTTCGTGAGGTACGTACTAGGTGGCTTTTGTCACTCATACGTTTTTCCTCGTGTTTTTGGTTTGCAGGTGCAGGCATGCAAAGGGTTAGCATAGTGCATATAGTATGGAGTCTCCTAGCCGCACACACAGGTTCATGGTAGTTAGATATTTACTGTTTGGCTTTAATTTTCCCGTAATTTAATTTGTTTTAAATTATTATGGAAAATGAGGGACATTACAACCACCCATCATGCAAACCAAATGATGCATTCACTAATTTAGAGATTTTAATTTGTAATTGACTCTCTAATATAGTAAGGTGCTCATTTTTCTTGGGCATGAAAAATTTGTTGCTAGTAAGAAATATTAAGAAATAATATCAAACAGTTATGGTTCATATTCCTTGATTTGGCAAAACAAGTTCCTTGATTTGATAGCTTTTTGGCTGCACACCTCTTACTACCATTAGTCATAAGAAAACAATAAAGGGAGCCTTAGCTAAGTTAATTGGATGTGTATGTAGTGTGGTAATTTTGTCAAAGATCTTCTGCTGGTCGACATCTTTGTTGTGGTATCATAGCATTCATCCAATTAGCTTGCCTTCTAATCTGTTGTCAAAATCTTTGCAACCTATTGTCTATCTGTAGACACCCCATTTTCGTAGTCATCTATCATTAGGTTCCTCTGGAAGGGCACACTTCAGTCATGGCAGACTCATCCTCCCTAACCAACCCCACACAACACCAGCTTAAACCCATTAATAACCAATCCAAGACTCAACAGTCACCCTATAGCCCTAGGAGCCTATGCCCATTTGGTGCAAGGAAGTTGGCTAAGAATCATGTAAGTCGGCCCAGTAATGGGTCAAACGTCATTTAGTAGCAAGGTTAAAAGGCTTCTATATAAGGCATCATTTTTTGGCATTCTTATGTGGCAGATATTGGCAATGACTAATCATGGTGGAACAGGCAAGTGTGTAAAGTCAACGTAGTGCCCTATGTCACATTAATTCAGATAGCATGACTCCTGGCCATTCTGATGAGACCAGGCCTAATTTCTTGGCTTACGATGGTTTAAGCTCGCCTCTTGTCATCGCCAGATAATCACACCTTCATCACCTACCTAATTTCCCTGCCACCCACCTAATCTAACTATAACAGCATCCTACTAAGCTTAAAGTCGACCTCTGCACTCAACACTGCGTGCGCTTGCTATAGCCACTCTTCCTCGTGTGTGGCTGACAAGACGGTACTGAAGAACATGCATTTGGCACTCCCTACACAGCATGGTCGTTGTGCCACCCTTGCCATTCCTTGCCAATGCTACCACCTGCAGACGATGTCTGGCATGCCACCTTGACCAATCCACATAGCCAGGTGAACAAAACAGAGGAATGACGCTAAGCAAGACACAAAGGCCATTCACCTACTCAACCCACATCGAACTCTCACATCTAAAATTTCCATTCGCACTCAGCCTGGCCTCCCACTTGCAAAACCAGTCCCTGCAACCCAACACTCCCCCTACTATTAGTGCACCAGCGAGCAAACCCGAGCAACCCAACTGCCCACTCGCACCACCAAGCATCGCTTATTGGTGTACATACTCTGTTGCCAAAGCATCACTTATTAACTACGCCATCGAAGTAGAGGTGCCACTGCTTCTTGTCATTAGGCTCTTCTAGCTCAGTTTCATCCATGGCAAATAATATGTCCTCATTAGGGAACTGAGTCTGCTCTCCAAGGCTCAAAAGAGCACAAACAAGTATCTACTCTCCTAGGCTCAAAAGAGGACAAATACAAAGACAAGCAAAAGGCATGATCATGGCATGTGCTTGTGTCATGTGATGATGATTGTGAAAACAAAACATTCATCATATCAAAAGGCATATATGTGCATGTGAGGAGGCATGAATAAGTGTGTAAAAGAAAACACCCATCATCCATAAGTCATGAATCATAAGGAAGGAAGCAATATCAAGCAATGCTAAATAAAGGCAAGCAATTAAACCAAATAGAAGCCAAGACAAGTGAGAAACCAAAGATAAGCTGGAGTCTAATATCCTTAACAAAGTCAACAGTTCCTGTGACCATGCCAAAACTGAAACTTCTCGTGCGAGGGGATGCACAAGAAACCGATAAGGCAATGGCGAAGATGGTGATTCCGAGGAAGAATACATCGACTCATAACACCAAAATAAAGCGAAGAACGATAAGGAAACAAAAAATGGAGTCACCACCTAATCTTTGAAATCGGAAAGACGAGGAAAATCGAAATGAGGATTAAATGTGATAAAACATGCGAATGTAAGAAAAATATGAGAATCTGTGTCAATGGATGCGACATTTCGACCATTGCATGCTAGAGAAAGGGCAAGGACTCTTATTATGCATGGGAAAGGTGTTAGGCACCCTCACACACTCGAGAATCAGTCTTTCTTAGTCTGACCCGCATGCAAATTAGCTAATGTAGGCAAATAATGCCATGATAATTGTGACCATACCGATGGAATCTTGCTTGACTCTTCAGTGCATGGAAACACACGAAGAATCCCAAAATGGTCACGACAAAGATGGTGAATCCGAGGAAGGAGACTCGACTCGGAAACACCAAAAATGGATAAGAAAGGATAAGGAAAAGAAGTCGCCACCTAGTCTTTTAATGGAAAGACAAGGAAAACCAAAATGCGTATGAATGTGAGAAAATGATGCAAATGATTGAATGTGTGTGTGTGTGCTCCATGCTTAATGGATGCAACACTTAATTGTTGTAGGCCAGAGAAAGGGTAAGGATTCCTATTACGCATGGAGAAGGTGTTAGGCACCCCCATACGCTTGAAAATTGGTGTTTCTTAGCTAATCGCTTGCTATGTGTCAAAAATGCAATGTACGCTTGGCTAACCCTAAGATGTACGCTCGAAATCATGCCAATGCGAATGTGAAAATCAAATAAGAAAAGTCCCAAGTAAAATTGCACAAAAGGATAAAATAATAAAGAAAATAATCTGAGAGACAATGTAGGCATTGAAGATGCCGCTTTACTATATGCCCTTAGATGATGAGGAAAATCATGTAAAAATCAAAAATACTCGGAAAGCGAGACGCAAAACAGTGAAAACTAGGAAAATCCGAGAAAATAAAATAAGGGAAAATAATCCGTATCCAGGTCCATGTCAGCATTGTCAGGCCTATTAATGTACGCCCTCGGGCGATATAGAAAACCAATACGAAACAAAGTTGTAAAGTCAAATCAAAGGTTTGAAATGTTGTGTAGAAGGCAAATTCGATTTGATGTGGCAGAGCACGATATGCATGAGAATATATATATATATATATGAAATTATGCATGAAATGCATGTGTGAAGATGAATGCATGAAATGTATGCAAGTGAATATACATGTGGATAATGATGAATGCAAGTCATGAAATGTCAATGCCTATCCCATCTTCAGTGAGTTCCGCTGGCCATCCTCACCTACTACTTTCGTCACCCAAAGTCATCATTGTGTCTCGTTTTGGTAACTCACCTCCAAGATCCGTCGATTGAGCTCACTTCCTATATCCGTCATCGGGACTCACTTGATCGATTAACAGAATTGAGCTGTGAAGCATGCTTAAAATAAAAGAAGATTATGCAAATGCCTAACCTATTGTTTGAGATAAATGAATGTCCCATGTAAATGTGCCTAAAAAACCTAATGCATGCTACTATGCAAGAAAAAGAATGGATGGCACCTGAGCTACCCGTCGAAAATGAGCCTCGCCGGCAGCAACAACTCCACCTCCCACCAAGTCTACACATAGCCATGCAAAATGTTGCTTCGTGCATGGACAAGCTTCTACAAGCGATCCCAAGTGCCTCTAGATGTTTAGATGAGAAAGGGACTAGGCTAATCTCTCCACTCACCTTCCTCGTTGGCATTTTGACTCTAGCTGTAGGAGACAACCAGTGGCTCCAACATCATGATCTGGCATTCTGGAGGCTTGGGAAGCGAGAGCAGAGGAGCACAAACATAGATGGATGCACTAGAAAGGGCTTGGTTGTGCAAACCATTCCTCCCACCTCCCTTGTCGTCGACACACTCTTGCCAATGAGCTCCTTTACTGGAAGCAAAACAAAGGAGGCGGAGCAGAGACATGAGGCTACTGGAAGGTTAAAGGAGTGAGGAGGAAGGGATGTGAGTGGTCAGAGGTCAAGAGATGTGTGAATGCCTCTCTTGACCTACCTCATGAGGATCTAGGCTTCTCCGATGAGCTCAACCTCGAAAGGCAAAAAGAGGCTTTGGTGAGGTGATCTAAGGCTTCCTGAAGGTCAAGGGGAAGAAGGAGAAAGCGTGCAAACCAATAGAGGCCAAGAGGGATGCGTGGAAGCCCCTCTCGATCTACCTCACCGTCGACTCTATCTTCTCCGACGAGCTTGACTGTGGGAGATGAACAACGGTTCCAACGTAGCAATTAGGGATCTCTAGAATGTCAAGGAGAAGTTTCGAAAGGTGCACAAGTCATTAGAGGCCAAGTGGGATGCATGCATGTCCCTCCCAATCTACCTCACCATAGACTCTGTCTTCTTTGATGTGCTCGACTATGGGAGGTGAACAAAGGTTTCAACGCAACAATTGGGGACCTCTGGAAGGTCATGGGGAAGTTTAATAAGGTGCACAAGTTATCGGAGGCTAGGTGGGATGCGTGCATGTCCTTCCCGATCAACCTTGTCGTCGACTCTGTCTTCTCCAAGGAGCTCGACTATGGGAGGTGAACAGAGGTTCCAACGCAAAAATTGGGGACCTTTGGAAGGTCAAGGGGAAGTTTAGGAAGGTGCAATAGTAATCGAAGGCTAGGTGGGATGCATGCATGTCCTTTACGACATACCCCACTGTCGACTCTGTCTCGCCGATGAGCTCGACTGCATGGAGCAAACGGAGGCTCCAGTGTGCCGATCACATGCCAAGATAAGTAAAAGGGATGATGGGGAAGATGTTCGAAATGGCAAGACAAGAAAGGAAGAGCTCAAGGATAAGGACTTACATGTGATAAGCTCGCCTCCCCAACGACAACATCTTCTTCGATGGATGATGCTCTGTGGTGTCGGAGGTGGCCAATGTAAAGTTAGGGGTGCCTGACAGAGGTTCACTTGAGATCTAGGACCCGTAGAAAGGTTGTCGTTTGGTGGAGGAGGGTTTGGAATGGTCATGTCAGTTGGCCAAAGCTGGCTCGATTGGAATGCTGAGCTGAAGAAGATGTTCAAAGCAAGCTAGACAAAGGACCAGAGCTAGCTGGCGTGTGCTGGATAGCTAATGGAGGAAAGCTCTGAACTCTCGGATCATTGTAATCACCCCCCTCCTCCCTATCTTCACACTGTCGTCCCTTTTATAGGTGAAGTTGTCGATGACTGTAACAACCCACCAACACCCCTAACAGACTTCAACAACATCTTAACCAACTAACCAACTCCCTAACGAACTAACAACACTCCTAATAAACTAACAACCCCTAACAACCTCACTGTCCTCCATGCACCTCCCTTGCTGCTTGCCTGAATGCAATAGAGGTGATCAACTGTTACCTAAGCTCTTGATGAGGTAGCTAGTGGCACCAGTTTGAGGTTTAGATTGCGAGATGAGGCTACCATGATCATTAGGCTGCTACGGAGGGCTCGAGCTTGGCTAGGGCTGTTGTATAAAATGAACTATGAATAGAACTTCTCTACCTTAGTTTTATATACATTTACAAGGTATTATGTATATATCACATGCATATACAAATACTATTATGAAGATATAAATATATAAACTAAAATATATATTTATAAAATAAATATATAATATAATATATCATTGATTTTTGGATTGCGTTGGGTTACCTACCTTGGAACCCCAAACCATGTTCATTACATGAAAAACAGGACTTTGCGAGGACATATGTCCTTGCTACTTCTTCACTAAAGACGTTTGTGAGGAAATTTATCCTTGCAATACCTATTGTCATTAAATGGATATTGCTAGTAGATTTCCTCGCAATTGGCTAGTAAACTAAGATGCGATGACATAGGAGGACACGTCCTCAACATGTCCTCAATATATCTTTGCAAAATGCTTGCCAAGTGCTCATTAAAGTTTTAAAAATATAGTAGTCAGCTTAGAAATAGCAAGGACATAGTGAGGGAATCTCCTCACTAAGTTTGCAATAGACAATGAGATAATTGATTCATCAAAAGATAATTAGATTCACGAGCACATTGTGAGGATAAGTCCTCGCAATGTCCTTGCTATTTGCAATCAAAAAAGAAATAAATCATTATTATCAATGATTGAAATTAATAGAATATACCTACTAAAATCATATTGGAATTGTAACATCTCAAACCTTGACCTTCTTACTTAATCATGAATAATGATAATTAATTAATGATTGGGTTAGTTGGGTGAAGGTTGTTGGCTTTGGCATGTTGTGACCTGAGGATTTACCCTAGGTTGCGGAGGTTAGTTGGTGCGTTTGGGAGGCGGGTCTTTATTTACACGAGTCATGTGAATATGGGAGGTTGTGTGGTTTAGTCTCATGTTGTGACTTCCTTCCATTCTTTCTTTCATTCCTTTTTTTCTCTTCTTTCTCTTCTTCTCTCTCTCTCTCTCTCCTCTTTTTCCCCTCCTTCCAGTGCCTTCCTTCACATGCCTCTTCCTGTTCTTCTTCCCCTCCTTCCAGTGCCTTCCTTCACATGCCTCTTCCTGTTCTTCTTCCCCTCCTTCCAGTGCCTTCCTTCACATGCCTCTTCCTGTTCTTCTTCCCCTCCTTCCAGTGCCTTCCTTCACATGCCTCTTCCTGTTCTTCTTCCCCTCCTTCCAGTGCCTTCCTTCACATGCCTCTTCCTGTTCTTCTTCCCCTCCTTCCAGTGCCTTCCTTCACATGCCTCTTCCTGTTCTTCTTCCCCTCCTTCCAGTGCCTTCCTTCACATGCCTCTTCCTGTTCTTCTTCCCCTCCTTCCAGTGCCTTCCTTCACATGCCTCTTCCTGTTCTTCTTCCCCTCCTTCCAGTGCCTTCCTTCACATGCCTCTTCCTGTTCTTCTTCCCCTCCTTCCAGTGCCTTCCTTCACATGCCTCTTCCTGTTCTTCTTCCCCTCCTTCCAGTGCCTTCCTTCACATGCCTCTTCCTGTTCTTCTTCCCCTCCTTCCAGTGCCTTCCTTCACATGCCTCTTCCTGTTCTTCT
>JAMKQA010146204.1:0-10182 GCA_024699735.1 Posidonia australis
TAACCAAAGGATTTTAGTTGTAGTTTTCCATTATCTTTTTTGTATAAACAATGTGTTAACCACTCGATCGACTACAAATGAATTTGGAATTACCACAAAGGTATATGATTAGTGGAGTATATTTAAACTCTATGTAGAAAAATTGATCAATAATCCTAGTCTGCTTGTTTCCTTCTATGTATAACCAAAGGATTTTAGTTGTAGTTTTCCATTATCTTTTTTGTATAAACAATGTGTTAACCACTCGATCGACTACAAATGAATTTGGAATTACCACAAAGGTATATGATTAGTGGAGTATATTTAAACTCTATGTAGAAAAATTGATCAATAATCCTAGTCTGCTTGTTTCCTTCTATGTATAACCAAAGGATTTTAGTTGTAGTTTTCCATTATCTTTTTTGTATAAACAATGTGTTAACCACTCGATCGACTACAAATGAATTTGGAATTACCACAAAGGTATATGATTAGTGGAGTATATTTAAACTCTATGTAGAAAAATTGATCAATAATCCTAGTCTGCTTGTTTCCTTCTATGTATAACCAAAGGATTTTAGTTGTAGTTTTCCATTATCTTTTTTGTATAAACAATGTGTTAACCACTCGATCGACTACAAATGAATTTGGAATTACCACAAAGGTATATGATTAGTGGAGTATATTTAAACTCTATGTAGAAAAATTGATCAATAATCCTAGTCTGCTTGTTTCCTTCTATGTGCTCTTTTTCTCTATCTATGAGGCTTCTTTCGTGACGATCAAGACTGGTCATCCATATGAATAGCACACCAATGTAGGCATGTGGCGTCTTAGTGTACAAGAGGATTTATTGAGATCCATAGGATTGACAAGGAATTCTCAAATCTAAGTACCATTCTCCAAGGGCAAATTCAACTGAGATAATGATTATTTAACTCATATCTGTTTTATTTTTGCTGTCATGTGCACATCTATTGAATGCTTCACAAAAGTTTGTGGTATTATTTTAAGATAAACTCATGAAAAATAAATTTAAGTGGGGTACCTATGTTAATAGTTATCAAGCCTTGATTGCAACCAATGTCAAGACAATCTTTTTCTTGGAACCACTCTTTCTTAAAAGCCAGCAAACGAGGATCTTCTTTTGAATTTCGATCAATCTGCATACACAAAAAGAGTCAAGATAAAAAGTTTCATATATAAATATGTACATAGGATTTCCCTGCAAAACATAAACAATATCACATATGATAGGATCATGGACTCAGGGTAACCAGATAATCATGCAAACTCACGAAGAACCAACAACATCGCCTAAACAAGTGCCTCAAAAAAGGTCTTGAGAGAGAAAATCCAAAATGATGGACAAAGGCAAGGATACTAACACATTTTGAGCATCGAAGCTAAGACTGAAAAATGCATAGGATAAGGATACTCAGCAAAGTTCATGCCCTCTACTACCACCCAAAAAAGCATGGTTCATTTTTTTTTAAAATTAAACTACGAAAGACAAAATGAAGCATCGGTAAACAAAAGTGTCCATCCTAGTAGTATATCATTGTGCAGTGCAAAGGATCAATGCTCCTAGGCAAGGTTGCTAAAATTGGGATCCCAGTTGGAATCGATGGACCTTGGTTAGGATTGGATCATAGGTTAGGATCGAAGATCATAATATTCTAACATTTCATAAAATACAAGTATCTTTTTTATATATTTACATAAATATAGGTAGTTCACAATAATATAAAGAAATATTGAATGCATCAAACTAATAACAAAAAGCTAAAAATAATTAGCTCTTAAACAAGTAAGATGTTGGGAAGGAAGGAGGAGACGTTACTGGTGTAGACATGGAGTTGAGGTTGTTGAAAAATACTTATATTGAAGAATATGGGAAGATGTGGGATGCATAAAAGGAAGAGAAGATTGTATCTTTTTCTTGTTTGTTTTATATAAGAAATTGGTATTTTAATTGGATGTATCAATATCTTGATGGTTTTATTCAAATTAATAACATGGAAAAGTTGCCTTTTTGATAGGAGATGACAGCTGAACCAAAAAGATTTTAAAAAAAATAGTATTTTAAAGCCGATGGTCAGATGCATTGTATCTTATAGAATCATGTGGATCCAAGGATTCAACCACCAATTGACGATCCTAACCAATCTAGCAAGAGTCTAGTGAATTCTGCAGACCAAGGATTCTAGTATAGGATCTAGATCTTTTTCTTCCAAATTGGATCGTGGACCATACGACCATGGGATCTGAGTCCCCATTTTAACAATTTTACTTCTTGGTGCTACATGTAAAGTTAAACACTCACGCATGAATACTAGTTTCCACACACCAAACATGTAGGACAGACAACCAAAGAAAGGAAATCTTTCTGAACAAGTAAATGCCTCACTTAGGTTCACCCAATTTGTTTGTCACTTTCTGCTAAAATTTGCTAGAGTAGCGCAAATCAACAAAAATAAAGTAAAAAAAAACCCACAAGGAATCTACCTAATTAAGTTAATCTGATCTAATTGTTTGAATTCTAGAAATTATTAAGTCCAGTCCCATGTAACGAAGTCAATATGCTCAACCATCTAGAAAACCCAACTGCTTTGTACACTGTATTGCTTATATTGATTTTACAAGCATCATCACAAGTACTTGCATGTATTGATCTTACAACCACCATCGTAACAAAAGTTCTCTATCCAATGTGACGCCAACTCTCCATAATCTGATGCCTAAACCCCAGTCAAAAAACCAAAATTCTAAACAGGAAATATTCCTCCAGTAATTCCAAAACAAGGATCAATTAGCAGCAACCCTCCTCTTTCACTAAATTTCTGCAAGATATTGGAGTTAGTTCATAAGAAAGACAGAACAAAACAAAATGCAGCACAAGGAAAATTGAAGAATCGACCGATCGATGGAGAGCTTACACGGTAGCCGTAGTAGAATCTGTAGTTGCCATAGATATAGGCAGTCTTCCTCTTCCTACTACTACTACTGTTCCCCGTTTTCCCTGCCAACTCCGAAGAAACTCCTTCCGCCACCGCGGGTTGGTCACTCTGGTTCTTCTTCTCCTGATTCTCCTTCACCATCTCCAAAGAAGCCTCTTCTAAGGTGTAACCTCTCCTATTCCTCTTCTGCAGCAGTTTTTCAGCCTTCTGAGATCCTTCTTCCCTGCTAGAGGTGGTTTTCTTGTGTTTCAGACTCTTCTTTGTGTCGTTGTTGTTGTACTCTTTCTCCGCCATTTCTCTGATTCTCACGGTCGGTTTGGTACTGGCATTCATCTCACGAGGAATAAGAGGTATGTAGGTGTAGGCGCTAGGGTTTTAGATTTTGCACCTAAAAAATGAAAATGGAACACAAACTCTATTCCGACGCCCAGCACAAATTAATCCATCCAATGTTCCTCGGTGAAAATTATTTGTCAATGTCACGTTATCCTAGTCTCATTATTAAGTTTCTTTTCATTATTATTCTTAGAAGAAATAAAATGGTAAATATTATCAATTTAAAGAACGATCTTCCTAACACCTGAAATTAGGATTAATATGGTGATGAACTGGATGCAAATGGTAACAGCAAAAGCAAAAAAGTGGAGGTTAATGTCAATCACGTTGTTAATATGAAAATTTCTAATGATAAATTAAAAGTTAATGAAGTACATTTTATTAATTTGAAAAATATTTCTCAAGATACAACCTTAATGACTTCAATAGTTGGGATGGAGTTAAATCATTTTGTGACAATCTAAAGTACTACACGGCTTATATAAATAGAGTAAGGTTTTGTATGAAGATACAATATTCCTGTAAGATAATCATTTCAAGTGATAATCCATACAAAAGCTACCTTTACTTGTTACAAAGAAAGAAAAGACCTAATGAAGCCTATGTGAAGGAGGACGAGGTGCACATCGACTTCCCAAGTGCAATCCCTATGCGGAACAGAAGCTCTGGCAAGGACGAGGAGGTGTGCATCGACTATAAATGGCGGCTAGGCCCTTGTCACCACTGTGCTACTTTTGTCCATGAGGAACACACTTATATGGAGAAGTTTGCTGAAGTTTTGCATGCTAAGAAGTCAGTGGTGTCCTCGGAACACATTATAGCAATGCCCTTCCCTGATCATCACTATACGGCTAGCCCAGAGGTCGCGCATCTTCCGAAATCTAGTGCACATGGTGCAATAGGGATCTCAATTCATGCCCCTCTTGTTTCGACCCCACCCTTTGCCAAAAACCCTATTACTGCTCGTGGAAAGGCTACCACCTTGCATAAGGGCAAGCCTACGAAGAAGGATGCCTCATCGTCCTCCAAAGTTGTTCGATCCCTGAATCGCTTTGATGTCTTGGTGGAACCCCATCCATAGGAGAAACAACATTCTAATCCCAAGTCTACAACCAATGAATATATTCTACTGGATGCAATTGGTGGCAAGCTCGACCTGTCGAACACCCGATCTTCCGAATGAACGTCCTCTCATGTTCCATGAGAAGGGCAACTCTCTTGGCCATCAAAAGATGATAAAGGAGAAGATCATTGTAGACACCCCGATTTTCTAGCCGATGTTGGCAAATGGATCTGGCAGAGAGTGCAACTGGACGGCTGACCCGGACTTACCCTAGTTCCCCAACCAAACTCATGAACCTAAATCAACCCAAAAGACCCTCTAATTATTCTGAATTCCACTCAGCCAACTAAGCCCAACACGTAGAACCCAGTCCATGTGCTCTGGCTCAATGACATGTGTAGGCTGATTGCGCGGCCCAAGCGCGCATCAGGGTTAGGACAACACGACAAGCGTCACTTGATTGGTCACTTTCGTTGTACAACCTCGTACCTTGTACGAGCAACGTTGCACACGAAACCTCGACATGTCTCCCAGCGTGCTTGACACCTCCAGAGTTTTCCCACACCCTGTCTCTACCATCACCCTACGCCGCTCGCCACTGCATGCCACATCTGCAGCCTGTCGGTGAACTCCTCCCAGCAACCATACCCTGTCAGCCCTACCATCGTCGTCCCGCTCCACCTATCACACCAGGCGATCAACCAAAACCCACTTGAGCCCTTCAGCCAGAGATACCGAGCATTTGCGAGAGGAGAGAGTCTTCGGGAACCCAGAGAGAGTTTCGCTGGAGAATTTGAACGCAATCCATAAACTCCAGCTAGCCCCCTTTGCTTCCCCTTCCGACAAGCTTTCCAGCATCCTCCTGCTCGTTCTCAAGCCATCCTTAGGCCATCACCAACCCTTCATTCGCTGTTCAACCTCTCGCTAGAGTTCGCCGCTTGCCGACCCTGACCACACGCCATTGGCCATATAGCAACATTTCCTCTCTATGTCATTATAGGATAACTTAGGAGTATAAGATTTATCTTCCTACATCATTTCCTTGAGTTTTCTCTACCGTTTTGTCACATCCCGCACCTCATCCACCGCTGTTGGGCGCCGAACACCAGCGTGAGGCCACACAGGCCACTGAATGTTGGGACAGGTGTCCCGATGGCTTCCTTTCTTCTCCCATCGTTCCTCGGAGTGGCTAAGTCGCCCTCCCAAGTCGGAAACCTCTTGTGGAGGCTCACTGGAGGAAGGTCAGCACTGACACCGGCGACGGGGATGGGGAGGAGAACCCATGGTTTTTCGATGCTCCCCTTGCATTTGCATCTCATCATGGTAGTCCCCTTGAGCTCCCAAACGACCCTCGTCGTCTAGTGATGCTCCACCGCTTGAGGAGGAGGCGATGAAGGAGGCAGGCCTGGCCCCTTGTTCCAGCGGTGCGCCCCAATAGCGCGTATTGGGTAAGGTTGGCAGAGGCTCAAGACCGACCAAGCCCAAGCCCAACCTCCTCTAGTTTGGCCACTCTTGCATATTTGGTTTCCTTTAGCATGGTTTTATTCTCCAATACGCTCTAATCTCTCATTTCTTTAATATTCTTTCATGAAGTGATCATCTCCCTTTTTTTCGCTCATGTTTGTTCCCGAGCATGATAATCCCTCTTGCACTCTGTCGGTCATTACATTATATCTCCTGTGTGCCTGGGATCAGGCCATTATGGCAAATAGCCATGGCATCTCTGAGTGGCGTGTCGTGGCTGCACAAGTGACCTGCATGTTGCACATGCGCATGTCATCCAGGGGTAAAATTCGGCTCAGCTTAGCCATTGATCCCACCACACTTGCATCCTATGTTTTTTTTTTATGTCTTTTGTTTTGATTGCACTCAGTTTTCAATATGTCATGCCCTCTTAGCCATACAATTTATTTCTCTTGCATCATCCATATAACCCCATTAATTGGCATCTAAGTGCCCACTTTTTCCATGCACGCAAGCGAGATTTCGAGAAAGACCGATTCGTCGAGCGTATGGGGGTGCCTAACACCTTCCCTATACGTAATAAGAGTCCTTATCCTTTCTCCAGTGCGCAATGATTCGTGTGTCGAATCCTTTTGGCATGAGTCATCTTTTATTTACTTTTGATTTCGAGTTTTTGGTTTTCCGATACGGTTTTCCTCGTCTTCCCGTTTTGAATAGACTAGGTGGCAACTCCATGTTTTACCTTTATATCACTTTCTGGTGTTTTTGAGTCGTTTTCCCGTCCTCGGAATCGCCAGATTCGTCGTGGCCCTACCAACTCCCATGCGGTCCCGATCACTTGGGAGCGCGGTTCCCCTCTGTCGATATGGTCACAGGAACTGGCGACTCCGCTGGGAAAAAGACAGACTCCAGCTTTCGTTTTTTGTTCTTTCTCGCCTACATGGTTTTCATTGTGTACACTTGATGTGATATGCCTTATGGATGATGTATGTTCTACTTTGCATCGAGATATCATGTCCACATCATAATGCACATGCCATGATACATGCTTTATAATGTGTTGGATGCTTTTATTTGTCACTATCATGATGCCGCGACACTCGCACATGCCATGATCATGTCTTTTGCTGCTTGTTTGCCTTACTTGTGTGTTTTCTTCCCTTTTTGTACTTGATATGATTAGGAGAGTAGAGACTTGTTTCTTCCCCTTCTTGATTTAAAATAAAACACACAAACTCAAAGAAGCAATTAATAAGGCAAAACTAAAGACCAATTTGAACTCTCTTCCCCTCTGATTAATAAAATGCAAGTAAAAGACACAAAAGTATAATGCATGATTGGATCATATCGGGGCATGCATTCTCTCTCATCTGAGTCCACCTACAGTCTACGAAGGCCAGTTCCAGTTCTCTTGTCCTATTGCTTTAGTGTAAGATTTGATGCTAAGTTGTCCCCCTTGTCCAGGGTCATGTCGGTGTTAGTAAAGGGTATAGCTCATGCTTTGGCAGGGTCGAGGCTCTTGACGCACCACCTTTCCACAACTTTGGCATGAGACAAAACCCTACTTTTTGCCTTGAGTCGGAGACCCGTTCACCCCGAGAGCATCTGGAGCAGACAACCTCCTAGGAAACACTTAGATGGTAACAAAGTGTATGCTAGTTGCATCCATGTGCATGTGTGCCATTCATACCACTCAATAAACATTGCATTGCTTATCCTTAGGTTTTGATACCTACTCTTGTCTCTGTTATCAACAGGTTCCCACACAAGTCCTTGGACCCGAGCTCGAGCGCCCCCTCTCTATTTCCTTGTTGTGTGACACCCATTCTCAGCTCTCCTCTGAGCTTTTATTGCTTCCGACGATAGCTCGTCGTAGGATCTGTCCTTCCCTCAGCTACCATAGCCCTATTCACAATCGCTCACATTCCGCCATGGCCGAGTGCGTCAGCGAGGCTCTTTTTGCTGTCATCTCTAAGGGTATCACCACTTCGGCCCCCTCATCCCTTTTCTTGACTTCTTCAGTTGTCGCTTCGCCCCATGTCAACCTCTTCCAAGCCCATGGGGCATCATCCCCTTTCGTGTCAGGACATTGGTAGACCTTGTCCAGTCTAGAGTCCATCATCGAGTTCGTTGCGGTGACCGCCACTCGAGCTCCCATGTTGCCAGTGTCTCTCCCTCCACAGGGCCCATCTGTCCTGCAACGCAGTTGGCTACGGTAGTCTCTTTGGTAGGAACCATCCCTTCTTGATAGTCTGCTTCCCTTTTGCCTTCCCCTGTGTCGGCTCCACTGACAATCCCGTCCCTCGGTACTGCTACCGATGGGAGCCCAGTACTTCTTGGCCCTCGCCTAAAAGCTGCAAGGCATGGCACTCTCCCTGGACTCCTCACTGCTCCCAGCTTCACCTCTCCTTGAGGTCTCTCCACCCTCGGCTTTGGTGCCCCACTCTACACCCACTACACCTCCTCGGCCGTCGCTCCAGCTCCTCACTAGTCAGGCGATGCAGGTGTCAATCCTGCATCCTTCACCTTCCTCTCACTCGTCACAACATGCACCTCCAACACTTGGTGGCCAACCCCTTGGCCTGGCAGGGGCACAACACTCTCTTGTCTCGCTGCCTAGATTCGCACTAGGATAGCTGCTGCCGCCCACAAACCCCGTACCACTCATAGCACAGCATACTGCCTACCCTCCATCCCTGCATCAGACAAAGGTTTCCCCATACATCTCACACCACACCACGCACCAGCACGAGTATGCGGCCATCGTGCCATGACACCAGATGGTATGATGGTAGATGCAGAGGAGCACCTCGGTGCGACCCACACGGCATACGCGGTACCCACTCAGGCTGCGCTAGTCTCAACAGTAGTGACCCCAGATGCCCTCCTTTCTAGGATGGGTGATTTGGAAAGAACACTTCAACAAGCAGGATGGGGACTGCTAGTATTTTCAGTTCCGAGACCTCTGCAATTTCCTAGAGGCAACTCTCCTGTCGAATTTCCAAGTCTAGGATTTCGAAAAATACAATAGAAAAGGCTGCCCAATCTCCCATCTGAGGGCATACTACAGAGACCTCGCTCAGCTCTAGGATGACGAAAGATTGTTGATTCATTTGTTCCAGAAGAGTCTCTCTGGCTCTACCTTAAAGTGGTTCACTTCCCTGGACATGGCGACTATTCAAACTTGGAATGACCTAGCCCAGGCGTCCCTAGAACAGTATTCCTTCAACCTCGACTTAGTCTTCAAGAGGGAGGACTTGGCTGCCACCAAGTAGAAGCCCCTCAAGCCGTTTGGAGAGTACGTCAGGTGCTGGCATGCCCGTGCCTCACAGGTCAAGGATAGACCCTCTGACAAGGAGTCTATCGAGATGATCATCCTTGGGGCACAGCCAGTCATAGGGGCTTTGCTTAGCATCCAGCCTATCACTACTTTCTCCTCTCTGATTAGAGTCAGTGCCCGCGTGGAAGGCTCGCTACAAAGTGGCAGCTTCCCCACACTCACTGCGTTCGCCAAGCAAGCAACCACCTCCTGCCACAACGCCAGCACTAGCAGCAACAACAACAATGGCTCCAGCTTTAGCTATCTGAAGAGGAGGGATCCCCCAAAGAGCGTCGTTGCGTACCTTGGATCTCCTACTGTTCTAGTGAACGTGGTGGGCCCACTGGCTCAAAATCAGGTAGTTTATGCACCAGCACGAAAGACACCCTACACACCCCACATCACTATCACCGTCGAGCCAGTGTATCCTGTAGCATCGGCAAGGCAAGAATAGCAACCCCCCACAGGGAAGGTCCTGACGACTTGACCGAGATGGAAGAAGTAAGGGCAACAGATGACTCGACGCGAAGTAGGGGTGTGACGAGTCAACGGCAGTAACACTAGTAAATGAAAACATCACTCGCTCGGCGGGATGTTAAGGACCCAACATCAGTAAATGTAAACATCACCGTCGAGACAGCAACACCAGTAAATGTAAACATCACCGTCGAGACAGTAAATGTAAAATCAGAATTTTCATTCAAGGACCCAACATCTAAAATTTTGAGGGAGGTTGGTCAAAACACGACATCAATGGCATACTATAGCGGCATGTTTCGCAATATCATTCACAGCAACAAGTATGGGGGCACTAGTAACATCATGCATTGACATTTCACAACCTCATTCAAGCATTATGACCTTTCCCAAGCAAGCATGGTGACTTTTCATGATATTATCTAAACAGGCTTGGTGACTTTTGTTGGATACTAAAGCTTCTCTAGAGGGGGGGTGAATAGAGTTTTTCTGGTTTTAAGTATGTCTTTGGAATTTGTTATGCAATTTAAGAAATTAACACAAAATACAATCAATCGCAAAGACAATAGATTTATAGTGGTTCA
>JAMKQA010146213.1:0-10042 GCA_024699735.1 Posidonia australis
TTTCAAATCAAAATTCAAAGTTTTTTTATCATTTCCATGGACTTCCGTAAATTTACCGCGTTTCCACCGACATTTCCACCGATGTCCGACACGTTTCCTATTTTTGTCGGACCGAAGTCCGACACGAAACCGACGTTTGATTCTATGACTAAGACATAAATGACCAAAATGATAATGTCATAAAAAAATGACTAAGCTTTCGACATAGAAGATAGAAGTTCCTTTGGTATCTTGTCTCGTACTAGTAGATAAAGACCTTTGCAAGCTTTATAGCCTAAATGAATCCTCTTTCATGTCTACAGGTCGTGAAAAACATGATGATAAGGGTAAAAAGGTCACAAAACAGGAGTGTTTTGGTAATAGCACTATTAAACGAGAGGTTAACACTGGGACATAAAGTACTTTGTCTAATAGTAGATGACAGGAAGCCTAAACAAAGCCAACCTTAGCTGCTGAATACTGACCTCCATTGGCAATAGAAATAGAGTTAATGTCAGATAATTGGGATAATCTAGAAAATAAGTCATGATTACCTATCATATGGGTTGTGGCTTTTGAATCTATAATCCAAGAATTGTCCTGAGAGGCTAGATAAACACTAGTATCTATTGTGAAAGTATGAGAAGTAGTAGTAGTAGTGGTCTGAGATGCCTTGAATTAGAGATAGTGTTCATACTTTTCTGGAGAAATGACAATCGGCTTTGGTGTAATCGTGTCACTAGTAGAAGTGTCATGTCTGTTGTGTCTACTCAGGTTAGCCAAACTTGGCCCAACACTTCTATGATACATGGTTGGAGTAAGCACGGTGTTTGTAATGCTTATTGCCCTAATTGGACCCAGATGTATGTCCTCCCCCTGAAGTGCGATGCTTGCCACGTCCACATCCACTGCTAATGCTAATCATGGCTGATTGATCGGTATGAGATGATGGTGCCCCTATAGTAATCCGTAGAACTCTGGAAAAGACGACATCTAGTGTAGGAATAGTATCATATCTGATGTAGCCTCAGGACAAAGAGTTGAAAGGAACTTGGCTACAGTGAGTTCCTCTCAGTACTCGTGTAGCCTGTTAATGTCTGCAACTAAGGGTTGATTTATCTCAAGCTTGTCCAACAACGATCGAAACGTAGCATATAATTCTTGAACAGATCGATCATCTTGTTGTAAAGTAAACATTTGTTCATAGGATTCGACAATCCTTGAGTTATTTTTCTCATGTTCATATGTTCTATTGAGGGAATCCCAGATTCTCTTGGTGGGTGTGAGCATTATCACCCCATGAGTAACTCGTTCTTCCATACTGTTCACCAGTCATGAAATCACAGTGTAGTCATCTGTAAACCAATCGTCATACTTGGGATCTTTGATATCACGAGGGTCTTGTTTAATATTGTAGACATCCTACTTTGATAGTCATTCTTTGGCAGATTCCTTTGGAAGAACGTGCTCCAATAGTGATGAGATATTTTCCCATTCTAGAAGTCCATTTTACACCCTAAAATCATCCTAAAACCCTAAATTCATCCAAAACCTTGGTAAAACCACTAGTCTTAGAAGTACAAGCACATTTGATTGTCCAACACTAAAAAAATAAGCTCAGATTCTAGCAAAAAGGCCTTGACATGGTCTAGGCGCACAAACCTAGTATACCAACTCAGCATACCTAGTCAATGCATACTACAAGGGCAACTAAGTGGCTTGGGTTGTCGGTGCGATGCCCTGGGTTAGTGATTAAATCTGCTGAAGGGGCGTTTAGTCATTTGATACTTGGATCATCAATTTGCCTCTTTCTATTGGTTGGCTTGGATCTAGGGGTGTCCATTGATATCTCTAGACCATCATACTCTTTGTCCTTTGTCTAATCTCAATCAAATCCTTTTACATTAATCCCAACTACTTATCCATAATTCAGATTAAAACCAATGACATCCCATGCACGTCTCCTCCTATTTATACTCATTAACCTTGTCCATGATGACGTTGCTGTGAAAAGCCAGTCCCCAGCCATCCTTCCCTAACAAGAGTTCCAGCCACCACTTCCTTTCGTCACCAACTACCAACCCATCACCTTTCCGACCATCCAAATCCATTACATTGCCTACATAGGCATCTCAACACACTACATAGCCACTACATAATTCCTTACAATCACTACATGTCCTCCTCAACCCATCACTATCATCCTTAGCCCCTGAGTTGAAGCACAGCCTCGTCCTAGGCCGAGTAGCATCTTCGCTGGCTGGTCGACCACAGTCGAGCACCTATCAAGCTCACCAACCCACATAGAACTGGCTAGGCCTTGAATTATCCTAGTAAACACCTCTACACCTCCGTCCAAGCACTTTGGCACCTCTGGAGCACTCCCTTCTATTGCCTCCATTGTTGTCAAGCCTTAAGCCGGAGTGATGCCGCTGCGAGCCATTGGAAGGACAACCATCGACACCCACAGGTAATCCTTTTATTCTGTGGTGTGTTACTGGTTTATTTTCCTCTGTTGCATTGTGTTTTCTGCATGATTTTCTGTGTGAATTCTTTGTGATTTGCATTGTCATTCATGCATCGCACATCCTCGACTACCGATGATGGGTCGTCTTTGTCCGCATTATGCCATCGACCTATGAGCGTGTGGTGATCTGTCTTGTCATATCCCTGCCCTTCCCTTTTACTTCTCGAAGTCGTCTTAGAGGTCACTTGATGCTTCCTGTCGCCTCTATGGTTGGCCGAGCTCGTGACTTCTGATAAGATTTAGTGAAGGAGGTGGAAGGCTTGCACTGCATGCATTTGCATCCTCGTCTCTCCACCTGTTCCCTCTGTCCCTTGACAGCATTGGAACGTTTCGTCGGAGTCTGTGGTTTAAATTCACAGACATGGATGTCGGTAGAACCCAATCGAGGCCGAGGAAGATGGGTATGAGCACTCATGCATTCATGCTTGCATCCATGCATGCCTCTCAGGCATCCCCATCTCATCCTTATGCAATGATAGAGCTTGCCGGTCACTTTGTAAATTGTCTAGCGAGCCTTAACAACGTCGCTAGCCAATGCAACTTGCTAGCGTGAGTTGTCAGCAAAGGTAACAAGCGCATATTGCTAGCATGACCCACAAATGTTGATCAGACCCTTGGGTTGAGCACATTTTGTCTTCTGATCTGATTTCTTGCATAACATCTTGTGTTTTCTCGCACATTTACATGACCTTACCTGCATTGCATGGTTTTTCACGTTTCCCGGCACCTTGCATTCATCCATTAGGGTTGTGATGCTTACTACATGGAATTTCTTTTGACTGGGCGCAATGACCTTACGGACGTCCTTAACAGATTGTACCAACACCATTCTTGTGCGCGAATGCTTTAGTCTAGAGTGTATGTAGCACGGTTGAGTATTAGATTGCATTATTTTTCACCTCGTATGCTTCATTTGCATTAGCATGACATCAAGCATTCACTTTAGACATAAGTAAGCATTCATTCGTATTCGCCACACATGTGAGCGATCAGTCAAAAAAGACCGATTCGTCGAATGTATGGGGGTGTGTAACAGGAGTCCTTATCTTTTCTCCGGTATGCATTGATCAATGTGTTACATCTATTAGGCACGGAGCATACACACGCATTCATTTGCATCTTTTTTATCACATTTTATCACATTCGGTTTTTTTGGTCTTCTGATTCCAAATAGACTAGGTGGAGAGACTCCCTTTTTCTTATCTTTTTGTCTTGTTTTGGTGTTTTCAAGTTGAACGTCCTTCTTCGGATTCACCAACTTAGTCGTCACCTTATTGGTTCGCGAGCTCGGCTTTCTCACCAACTCATGAGTCAATTCTGTCAGCATGATCACAGATATGATTCATCTTTCTATGAGCACCAAGGATAACTTGAAAAGATTTTACCCACAGAATGTAGTTCTTTTCATTCAACTTCATAGAGGTGCCACTGATAGAGTGGAGCATAAACTTGGAGAAGTTAAGGTCTGTAATGACAAAATAGAAAAAACGTAGATTCGATGCTAGGAAAGGATGGCATGGCAGTAGAATCCCTGTTTGGTAGTTAGAGAAAGACAAAATAAACCAAAAACAAGGGTAGTAGATAGCTGCAACGGCCAAAAACTCCTTAAATGCAATAAGGGAAAACTGATGAAGAGTCATTGGTAGTAGAGGAGAGGCCCCTAGGGGGAGCGGCATATGGCATCGATAGAGTGTCCTGTGTGGCCGACTCCAGGTGGGGGAAGTGATGGTGGGGTGGATGGTGTCAGTGGGGAGTCCTGTCAGGCCAGCTGTAGTCGATGGTGCATGGAAGAAGAGAAATTGGTGCTGATGGAAAAGGTAGGGGGAGGGGGTCCAACGGACGAAGGAGGGGTGGAACTCAATGGAAGCGGCTGGAAGGAGGGAGGAGAAGGTTGTTAGGTGTCGAGTGGTTGGTGGTGGGTGGCGGTTAGGTTTTCTCAAACCTTTCTCTTGATACCATATCACACTAGAAAGAATGATGAGAATTTATGTCATTGATCACGAGTATTACACTCACATACATATATATCCATTAACCCATCCATTAACCCACTAACATAATAACATATCTAATAATCACCAGCTAAGTTCTGTGCTCTGCTATGATGTTAAGGTGTCACATGACATTTAGGCCAACAAATTCGTAGACCATTAAGTTCTTGTAGTGATCCGAAGCACTATATATGGTAAAGTGCACTTATCAAGTACACTATTGAAGATACCGTCTTGTTTTCTCTTAGATTTACTTGTGGTGAATTACTAACAAGAAGCTACAAAGTGAAGGTGTTAGTAAAAAGTGAATGACCTTTTTGCCTGGAGAGATGGAGCCGCCATACAAGATTCAGACTAAGGAGAAGAAGGTGATTGGTTACAAGTGTGTTACAGGAGGCAGTGTCAATCAAAAGAGAAAGACCAAGGAAAGGCATATAGCAAATAGAAACTCACAGAAGGTGGGTGTGGACTGCATTGAAGTCTGAACCCTAGTCGTGAATCACTAGTATTAGTAGCTGTGGTGACGATACTTGAATTGGATTTCTGGGAAGTAGATGTTGTGATATCAACCTGGAACGGAAACCCACGTGTGGAAGTTAAAGCATTCTCTTATGGGTTGAAGCAGTCAAAAGACAATGCTACTAATGATAGTAAAGGATCCCCTAATTAAGCAAGTCAAATCTATAAATTGATTGTAATTTGGTGGATTATAGCCTGTGCAGCTGTATAAATCTTTCCTAAAATGTGTGTACATCCCTGTATATATTCACAGTGATTGAATAAATAATACTTTACAATTTTTAGTTCAAACACCATTATTCTCTGTCATTTGTGGTATTAAGAGCTGATCGTCAAACAACTGATCTTATGGCTTCTGCTCCTTTCACCTTCTCCCTTTCCCTCTCTCCTTTTCTTCCCACCTCCCTACCCAACATTAACATTAGGTTGGATAACTCCAACTATTTACTATGGAAGACCTGATTTAACCCCTTCTTGCGGGCCTATCAGCTTCTCGATTTGGTGGAAGGTCGATCTCCATCTCCTACCCCTATGCTTGATAAAATGGACGCCGACTCTATATCCTTGGCTCCAAATTCCGCATATCAGTCCTAGCTCCTTCGAGATCAACTCGCACTTGGCTAGATCCTCAATGTCGTCAATGACACCATTGTTTCTCAACTCATCGGAATCGACCATTGCTGTGAGGTATGGATCGCACTTGAATGCAATTTCTCCCTGCAAAATCAAGCACGAGTAATGTAGCTTTGCACTCAACTGCATCAGTTGCAAAAGGGAAATCTTTCCATGATCGATTATCTCAATTGTGTGAAGATTCTTGTCAGTCATGCTACCATTGGACACCCTGTCTCCAACGATGAGGTCACTTCGTGCCTTCTAATTGGCCTCGAGCTGGAGTACACCTAGTTCCAAACAACCCTGGCACCTACTGGGACTTCCCACACTATCTAGTCTCTCCATGGTGCCTTCCTCACACAAGAAGCTGCTCTCCTATTTGATCAACCCATTGTTGCTTGAGCTCCGGTCACCACCTTTGCCATATAAGACTCGCTGCTCGTTTCCCTTTTTCCCCTATAAATATCATCACAAAGGAAATGGAGGCAAGGGCCAACTTCATTGCCATGTGTGCAACAAGTTCAGGCACAGTGCACTTCAATGCCATAATCGGTTCAATGATGCTTTCAAATCAGATCAGGCACATGTAACCCAACCACAGATGAAGCTTTTAAATCAGATCGGTTCAATGAAGCTTCTAAATCACATCAGATCAAGAGAGCACCCCCTTAAGCCCATGTAGCCCATGTTATTCCTTCTGCATTAAAGTTTGGGACTGTTTGGCATTTAGACTCTAATGCTACCTATCATGATCATGGGAATTTCTCTATCCAGTCAGACTACAATGGTCCAGATCAACTACAGATTGGGGATGGGTCAGGTTTAATCATATCTCATTTGAGCCCATCTTCTTTTCATGCTAATAATCGCACATTTCATCTTCTTCATGTTTTACATGTTCCATTTATTTCTGCTAATCTCCTTTTTGTTGCTCATTTTACGTGTGTGAACAGCGATTTAGAGAATGATTAAAATTGTCATTAGAGTAGAGGAAGTTATATATATATAGGGGATGAGTCCTTACACGGATATTCATATACTCGATAGTCACATAACACAAACTCCATACACAACTCATATTATAAAACGTAACTCACACTCTTCCTCAAGTTAAAGTATATATATCAACCATGTCTAATTTGTTACGGATGGTCTCCAGTTTGCCACGGATAGTTTGAAATGTGCCTGTACAAAGTCCTTTAGTGAAGATATCGACTAACTGCTTAGAGGACTGCGTATATGGCATAGTAATTGCATTAGACTGTACTAGATTTCTTACATAATGACAATCTACTTCTACGTGCTTTGTCTACTCATGGAAGCTTAGATTGTTGACAATGTGTATGATAGCTTGGTTATCATAATACATAGATATGGGAGTTTCTATTATAAACCCAAGTTCTGTCAACAAAGATCTAAGTTAAGCCATCTTATAAGCTGTCTGTACCATATACTTATATTTGACCTCTACGCTTGATCTAGACACAATATTCTACTTCTTGCTTTTCCAAGTGATAAGGTTTCTACCAACATAAGTGCAGTATCTAGAAGTTGACTTCCTATCCTTTTTATTATTTACATAACTGAAATCTGAATATGCTTCGACTCGTAAGTGATTATTTTTTCTGAAAATCAATACACAGCCAGGATCATTCTTCACATATGTTAGAATACAAAACACCCTGCCAATGTATCTGTCTCGGTTCATGTATGAACTAGCTCAGTAATCCAACCACATAAGTTATAACAAGGTGAGTTACAATCAAGTAAATCAACTTCCCTATCAATCTTCTGTATCTACCAACATCATCAAAAGAATAAAAAGCCTCATCTTAGAATGATGGACTCTGATCTTTAAGTATACCCTTAGGTTTACATTCCAAGAGTCCAATCTCTTGAAGTATGTCAAGTACATATTTTCTTTGTGAAAATACTAACCTGTTCTTGACATAAGTAAATTCAATTTCCAAGAAGTACTTGGACTTCTCATGTCTTTTGTGACAAAATGTTGTGTAAGATATTGTTTCATTTTAGTAATACCACTTATGTCACTATCTGTCAGGAGTATATCATCCATATAGACTGTTGGAAAAATATATCTTCCTACTATCTTCTTAATAAACATAGAGTGATCCACAGAACATCTGGAAAAACCATTGTCTTTGACAACTTTATTGAACTTATAGAATCATGCACGAGGACTCTGCTTCAATCCATAAATTGCTTTCTTAAGACAATAGATCTGCTTCTTCCCTTGAACAACATACCTTGGTGGTTGTTTCTAGAGGTGTAAATCAGGTCGGGCTAGTCTTGGGTCGTCTAGCTTGACTTTTGGCTAGGCCCAAGAGAAGGTCAGGCCAAGTCGACCCAGGCCCTAGTCGAGCTGTAGGCCATGCTAGGCCTAGGCCTGTCTGGCCTAGTAGACTAGACCCATTTGGGCCTGCCATTGGATCAGGCCAGGGTTAGGCCCAACCTGACCCGATTTTTCAATATATATATAAATATACATCTAGTGCTCATATATTTAGTTTTGTAGAAATATATGCTATTAATGGTAGTGGTAATTCATTTTGAAGTAGATTAAATAAGAAAAAAGAAAAATAGTTAAATAGTTAAAATTATAACTAATAATGAATTAGAAAATTATTTAGAATGTGAGTTTGTTCTTAGTGATCTTAAAATGAGTAATTTAGATATATTAAATTGACGGTTTAGTATTGTAGTTAGGTTTCGTATAATTTATAGAATGATAAATTATTTAATAATAATATTTTTTAATTAAAAAAGGATCGACCCAATGGATTGGCCTAGTCCACGACCCAGTCTAATGGTAGGTCGTGGACCGTGCTTGGTCGAGGTATTTTAAAATCAAGCTCGACCTATGTCTATGGGTAGCTCGCTTGGGCCTACTATTTTTCGGGCTAGGTCGAGCACGTCTAGTTGTTTCATATAAACCTACTCGTCCATATCACCGTAGAAAAACTCATTCTTCACGTCAACCTGACATAATTGTTAAGATTGATTAACTGGAAGTGATAAGAGAATGCGTATGAAATTGAGTCGAGCAACTAAGGAAAATGTCTTTAGTATAATCAACACTATAACTTTGTGTGAATCCACGAACAATTAGCCTTGCATTGTATCAATCCATCGAATTATACGGCTTATATTTTACAGTGAATGCTCACTTGTAGCTTACAACATTAGCTCTTGGAGGATGGTTCACTAGTTCTTATGTACCATGAGGTAGCAATGTTTGCATTTCTTCATCCATTGCAACTTTCCAATGTGAAATCTGCATTGCTTCAATATGATTTGTAGATATAGTCTCTGTAGTGATGGAAAGTGTAGACTGGTGGCATAGAATCAAAAGTCGGTGCGTGTCGACGAAATATCGTCGACACGTATCGGTGGCTGAAGGGAGGGAAACAACATATTAGGGTATGTTGCGATTTACTTCTTGTCGGGCGATATTTCGAGCCATCGCAACATCCCTGTATGTCGGTGGAGGTTTGGTGTTTTTTGCCGTTCAATTTCACGTGTCGATCGACACATCTTCGCCACAAGCAGACACGAACAACATAACTTTAAAAGCATCGCATCGCCTTCGTCGGTTCTCCCATTTTCTCTTCGGCAGTCGTTCAGCCGACGTTGAAGCCATCTACCCTTGCTACCTTGTACGCCTTCGCTGTAACGTTCTGTGTCGTCTTTCTTCGCTGTCCAACGTCGTCCACGTTCGCCGTCCAACGTCGTCCCCCCTTCCTACGCCGTCGGCCCTCCTACATCGTCCCCCCTCCCTACGTTGATCCGCCCTCTTACGCCGTCCGCCTTGTCGATCTGGTTCGTCTGCTCCAACCTCCGTCGATCTCGCCGATCTCGCTGGATCTGCCGCAAGCCTGCAACTAGGCGTCTTGTTCCTCTGTCTCGATCTGTTTTTTTTTTTTAATATATGGCATAGCCGCGTAGGACGAGTACAGATGAGAATATGAGATACATGAGAATATGAGATGTGTGCCTTGTGACTTTTATTATTCATTATCGTACTTGATCATGTAAAGACAGAGGTTTTTTTTTTATTATTATTATTCATTATCATGTGTCTAGTCATCACATGAGATATATGTCATGATAATAATATTATTAAATTTAATAAAATAGATTATATTACATTCTATTTAATATATGGCATGTGAATATTATTATTATTAAGTTTTTTTTAATATATGACATTCTGTTTAAGATATGCATGTGAATATTATTATTATTAAGTTTTATTTTTTATTAATATATGACATTCTCTTTTTTTTGTCTTCTCTTGTAAAATAGGTTTTAATAATAGTTATTAACTTATGTTATGTTATTAAGTCATGTTATGTTAAAAAAATATTATGTTATGTTATGTTATTAATTA
>JAMKQA010146223.1:0-12073 GCA_024699735.1 Posidonia australis
CCTTTTGTGGTTTTCCTCGTCTTTCCCTTAAAAGACTAGGTGGCGACTCCCTTTTCTTTTCTTTTATCCTTGCGCCTTCGCCGTCTCGGCATGGCTGTCGTCTCCTCCCCACCCCCTCCCTCCGGGTCGGGCACGGTCACAATATTCTTGGATTGTCGTTCACAAGGCTGAGGCTAAGGTCCACAACTCGAGTTGCCTTCCAAACCTAAAGATATGACACTTTGGTTACTCCAGGTGTTGAGATTCAGGGTATCGTCCAGACCTAGAGGTATGATACTCCAATTACTCCAGGTACCATCATGTGGACGCTGAGAGGGTGTGCCTTGTAAGTGTTTAGCCAGTGCAGGTAGTGTATGTGCCCCGTCTCTAGTGACGTTTTAAGGACGACTCGCCTAGGTGTAGGGTGAGTAGGCTTTGCTGGTGTGTGGTTAGCCTTTAGAGGGTCCTTTAGGTCAAAAGAACCCATGACGGACTTGCTCCATGTAAGGTGACTTGTCCGTGATAGTGCAGTGTACCTCAGTAGCTACTTTATGGCTAGAGTTGATTACATAGCACCAAACAAAACGACTCAAGGTGTTTTTAGTGTAACTGTGTAGTTTTCTACAGATTTTGGCCTATGGGCCCGAGTATTGAGGTGTTGGTAACTTTGGTGTTTTGGTGGCTTTTTAAAGAAATAAAATTGTTTTGGAAATTGTTTTAAAAAGCTCTGTTTGGTTCTAATCACAAGTTTTATTCTGATTTTGCGAGATTTTTTGTAAGGTGTGTGTTGAGTGACTTTTTGGTCACTCACGAGTGCTTTTTTGGGGTTTTAATTACAGGTGCAGATGAGTAGCAGTGTTTAGCTCTAGTACACATATAATCGGAGTTACCTAACTGTTCACTACAGGTTCTTGGTAGTTTAGATACTTTAATTAGCCTTTAATTATTATGTAAATTAAGCACTTAATCATGTTTGATTTATTTAAGCTAATGAATCTTGAGGTGTAGTGACGCAAGTCGTTACATGTAGATTGTAGTTCCCTTATTGCACTTTTGATCATGGTAACTAATTTGCAATTATGAGTATGTCATTAGATCATGGTAACTAATCTGGCACATACCCATATTACTCTTTCTTCCTAATCATCTTAAAGACAAACCACAGTAAGGATCATTTCTTTTCTTTTTTTAGGAAAAGACATAGTAAGGAAGTGCACTTCAACCAATGATTTTTGGATACATCTTTTGCATTAACTACCTTCACTTACAATCTTTTTTTGTGGTTTTCCCAGGGAAGAACAACTCTATGGGATTTTGTCTTGCTTCAGTACCATAGAATTACACTAGGGTTTGGTGGGGTCGTTCGAGGATTGCATCTTGGTTCCCTTGCTTTCAATATCCTTCCAATTTTTGAATCCTTTCAACATAGAGGTCATGCTGATTTTATTTTATAACTATATCATTGATCATACCCTACAAATTCTTTAGTGTGTATGGTTGTTAGTTTTCTTTTAGAACAAAAAATATCAAACAAGAAGCTTATTTGTGGAGACATGTCACTTTATACTTCTTCCATTGTCGTGTTGCTATAAATATGGAGAAGATTGGAGTCCTTCATTGTCCATAAGAAAGAAAGAAGACAACAACAAATATGGAATCCAATTTGAGAGTAATAGCATTGCTCCACTTTGTCTTAAGTAGAGATCTATAAATTGACTAATAAAAATTTCTAAATGTAGGCCTTTAACATGTAAAAAAATGGCAGATCTCAATATATTATGTCTTAACATTGCATCAGAACTCAACTTGTTTATCTACTATGCTTTGCTAGCAAGAGAAGATAATGATCAACTCATGAATTGTTCACATTAGCCCAAAACACGCCCATATATGCTGTCTAATCCAACTTGTGCTTAACAAGTTTCAAACTGATAAGGCAAACCTACCCTGGTTGCTAGAGATGAAACAAACCACACTTATGATACAAAGAAAAGAAAATGATAAAAGACAATTTCAAGCACAAGCATTATATTCTAAACAAATTGAAAACCACTTTATACAAGGAGAGTTGCAAAATGACCACAACATCTACAAGACAAAACCCAAAACATTTGTGTAAAAGATGATTTTTTTGTGTAAATAGTATAAACCATAATTTCATCCTCAAACAAGTTGCATTCAATTTATGAGAGACAATTTAAACTTGAACAACAATCACACACTAAATGAATACCTTATGTTACAAATGGAAAGAAGCATTCACATTAAAAATATCCATTGAACTAAAAGATATAAGACAAGATGAAAAGGAACACTAAATCAGTGCCTGCACTTGGGAAATAAGATAAAAGTTCGCTAGTTTAAGTAAGATAAAAGTTCACAAGTTCATAAATCCCCAATCTTCATAACCATACTTGGGAAATACAATACAAGAACTATACATTAATTAGTGTCATAAACAGTAGAGTCGGGATCACTATGATATTCAATGAGTAGCCTTTCCAACAAATCACTAGCATAATCATTCTCAAGTTCAATCTTTTTTTTGCTAGTATTTATTTCTTCCTTTCTATCATCAGTGCTTTCCTTTTTATTTGTTGTTTTCTCGTCTTCAATTAAGACATTAGCATTTCATTGACATATTCTTCTTCTTGGTAATCTCATTCAAAAAATCTACATTCATTTGCAGCTTATAAACCAAACACAATAGTATGAGTTATATTACATATAATGGAGATAAATATTTTACGATAATGGTGATAAACATTTTGTGATAATGGAGATGAACATTTGCGTAGTGAAATGCTTACACAATTGAAGAGCCAACTGTTAGGTTTTTTTTAGTTCTTGACATTAGATGTCTTGCAAACTTTTCACAGAAACACATAAGTGGTGGTCAATCGATAAACCTTGTGAGTAATGCAAGTCAACATCTTCCAAAGCTCAAGAAAAAAAGAAAAAGTCAATCAACAACAATTTCATTCAATTTGACTAACATCAATTGTAAGAAATCTACTACACAGGATAGATTGTCATCCACATCAATGCTGTATGTCTTGCTCTAGCAAACCATTTAGAAAATTCTGAATCAAGTAGCAACAAAGCAGTTATTTTATTGTTCTTGGCTGATAAGATCTTGAGGTTTCAATTTATAAGACCATGTATGCATTTCTAAACTTGTATTCTCACAACTATTTGCGATCATCTTCAATATTTTATATCAAAAAAGTTCATACTTGCAAAAACATGAATGTATCTATTTGTGATCATCTCCAATATTTCATATCAAAATTAGGAACTAATCTCACGCAATTAAAAAAAATATCAAACATGAATCCAACTATGAAATCTAAAATGCAACAACTATGAAAACACTTAATGGAATGCAAAATAAAAACACATATCCAAAATAAAAAAGGACATATTCAATGCATTCACATTAAAAATATCCATTCAATCATGAACAAAAAAGAGATACTCATCAATAGGGACAGTCGTAGATGCTAGAGAGACATTATAGAGAGATGCTGGAGAAGTAATGGCGTAACGACCCATATCATTACTATCACAAACGCGTTAGCCTAAATAATTTCAACAATAATTAAATGTTAAATTACAAGAAATTAAAGGCTAATTCAAGGCATCTAAACTATCAGGAACCTACAGTGAACGACTATGAGGCTCTGATTATATGCACTAGACTCACCAAAGTTGCTTGCCTGTACATGTGACCTAAAAACAACACAAGAAAAACACATGAGTGACTAGAAAGTCGCTGAGCACACACTTCACAAAAAACCTAGAAAACAAAACCAAGCTTTTCTCTTTAAAATCTCATTTTCACCAAATCCACCAAGTCTCAAAACATGGGTCCTACTAGCAAAAACCACAAATCTCATCTCCAAAATATTTTATCTTTTCTTTGAAGTCACAAGCACATGGGAAACCATTCGTATAGCAAAAATCAGGCCCTATTGGCCGAAACAGTCCAAAGCACAGCTTGACTAGCAGAAACATCAAGTACGGGCCATACTAGCCAAAACCACAAGCACACTAAATCGTGATGTCCAGTCAGGCAACCAACTCTAGCCACAAGCATCCACCGAGGTGCACTGCACTGCCATGGATCTAGCACCCTGCAAGGAGCGAATCTGTCCTAAAGTCCTCCCACTTGGAGAATCCTCAAAGGGCCAACACCACCTGGGAAGGTTGTCTTGTCACTCAAGACACTATTAGCAATGGGGCACATGCACTACCCGCCCTACCTAACACCACAAGGTCCACCCTCTCGACGTCCTCAAGTTGGTACCCAGACAGTGGGAGTATCATACCTTCACACCTAACGGTACCTTAAGTCTCAGTACCCAAACCCAATCGGAGTATCATACGTCCAAATCCAGATGGCACCTCAACCTGTGAACCTCAGCCTTAGTCTCGTGAACTACAATCAGGGAGTTTTATACCTTCAACACCTGATGAACACTCGCTTACAGTATCTTGGTCCCCAACCTCAACCTAGGTGATGCACTTGACCACCCAAGAATATCCTCACATTCCTTGGTCCAAGCAGCATGGCCCACAGTATCTTGACCCACACACAAAAATCATGAATATCTCTTTTCCAAAATGAGCCTATATCTCTTTGAAATGCTTTTTCAAAACCATTTTTATATCACTAGAAAACTCCACAAAACTGGCACATCAGGTGTCCACAATAGACCACCATTGATGGCCCACAAAACACTACATTTTAGACATATAAAACCACTCCGGAAAATCCACCAAAAATTCTGTTTAAAACTACTTGAGGATCTGATTCGGCATGCCAAAATGGGACGGTCGACCAATCTTGGGCTCAAGCACCAATTTGGTAAACCGAAACCCTCCTAATTGCCCAAAAATCCCAACTCCGACCAACCAAAACAAACCAATCGATCGAACCTAGCACAGTGTCAACTCCCAAGACCTAGACTAGTAGATCGAACAAGTTCAATTGATCAAACTATGGGTCAAGAGGAGAACCAGGAAGCAAGAATAGCGGGGGAAGAAGGAGTAGGAAGAGGAGTGTGGGAGAAGCCTCCATCTCTCCTTCCTTTTAAATGTGTGGTTCCAGGCAGTTGTGCTTGTGTAACACCTATGCCCGATTATCCAAAGTGAATGTAAATTATATATTTGTAATATGGATAATTTGATAAATAGTGTGGATTTGTGTGGTATTCCCCCTATTACATTAGTGATTGTCTCTAGTTTCCTCTACTGTGTGGTATTTTGGACTTTTATGACCTGCATGAGTGTGTGTGTGGGACCTAAGGGAGATAAAGTCAAAGAGTGCATAGTAGCAACTCAAATTCTTTATCTACACTGCCGTTTCTCCACAATGACCCCATACTCTGCATGTCTCCTGCCACTCCCCTACACCTCCACCAAGCCCTACTAGTGTCGGCCTAAGATTTCAAGCTGTGGATGGCGATGGTTGGCAATGGAGGAGGGGTATAAGAGGGGGAAGAGAGGTAGCGTCGAGCATCAAAGAGAAAAAGAAGAAAAAGAAAGATAGTGAGAATAAAGGAAAATCAAAGATGAAGAAAAGGGAGAGGGAAAGAGAGAGAGAGAGAGAGAGAAAGGATGGTCGCTGGTGGAGAGGGGAGCTTGCTAGAGACTAGAGAGTCTGGAGGACATGGAGAAGAGAGGAGAGACCACCGAAAAGGAGAGGAGTCACTGGAGATCACCATAAGAGTACATGTCCACTATCGACTCTCCTTCTTTGTGTTTTTAGCTTCAAATACTTGTGAAATGATGTCATTTCCATTTAAATCCATGAAATTCAAGGATTTATGATGATTCCATGAATTTTTCATGATTTATCAATGGATTTTTGCTGCACAAGCCGTAGTGATTTGAAATGGGTTCTTAGGCTTTTGATTTTTGTATCTAATGCTACACTCAATGCTTTTTGATGAAACTTGTTCCAAATGAAAGTTGACATGGAATGCTTGGATTGAGTATTTTTACAGGATTTGTGGTGTACCATAAATGGGTCTACCTAAGGTCCCAATTCTGTCAAACGGTGGATACAGGGTAGAGACCATTTTTCAGAAATCGCGTGATTCGGCATGCTGAATTGGTTCAGTATGCCAGATTAGGGGATTTTGACATATCGAACCAGATTGGTACGTCGAACAAGGCCCTGAGCCATTTCCTGCAATTTTAAAGTTAGATTTTTAAATGGATTAAATATCAAAATTTTGAAATGATGTTTAGGTGGGGTTTGTGCATCTCGAAAGTACAGGAAATGATTTGATGGGAATCTCATTTTCTATTGACCATCCAAAATGATGGTGTTTGTGCACTTGACTTGGAATGATTTCAAGGGAAACTCATTTCCTTTACTTTCCAGAGTATTTAAACTCCAATGCTTTCCAATTCCCACCCCTCCCTCGTGGAATTTGATCAAATTTCCTAACCAACACCCCATTCTCCCTCCTATACGTGAAAGCCTCAACTTCCTTCCCTCTGTCCTCTCTGCCCCTCTTCCTCCTCCACCTCCTCCCCCTCCTTGCCATTCAGGTCCTCCCCCTCCTCACTGTCCAAGTCCTCCCCCTCCCCATCGTCCTCCCCTTCCCCACCATCCTCCTCCTCCTCCTCCTCCTCCCTATGTATGATTTCAATGGGAGCCTAGTTGTCTTCCACATCCACAACTCTAGTCTCTTTGAAGGAGTCATTGTTTGTCACGTCCTTGGTTATGAAAGGAGGAGGGAAGTGGTGAGCCATGCGACCGTCCTAGGGAGCAGATTGGAAGATCGACTCTGGTTCCAAGCTCCACTGTAACAACATAGATCTAGATTAGCATTTTTGACCAAATATTTTAATGAATTTTTGGGTCTTTGATGTTGAGTTCCCTGCATTTATTATAAATGCAGCTCGAGCAACGTTCTGCACTTATAATGTGGGTTCTGACCCTTTTTGGTGCTGAGTGGTTTTGATGTTGGGCCGATCCTCGTGGAAGTTTGAGGGTTTGCCTTGGGCCACGAAGGCCTATCGACGTGCCTAGGTGGCTGGTCCCTGTTTGCACGAGTCACGTGACACGGGAGATCACATGGTTTAGTCTTGTGCTATGGGTTCTTTTCTTCTTTCCTTCTTTTCTTTCTTTCTTTTCTTTCTCCTTTTCTCTCACTCCTCTCGGGCCCCATTCCTTTTCCTTCCCTCCTCCTCCTTCTTCTCCTTCTTCTTCTTCTTCTTCTTCTTCTTCTTCAAGGGGGAGAATGAGGGGGAGACAAGAGAGAGGGTAGAGAGATATGAGAGGGAAGTGAGAGAGGTGCTCATGGAGGTCCCATGAGTGTGTGGAGCTGGCCGAAATTGTCGGTGAAGCTCGTTGGTGCCAGAGACAACGACGGCTGTCCACTATCTCTAAGGTGCAAGCCCCACACTTTTGCTCAATTTCATGTAAATTTGGTATGGTTGTGTTCCTTAGGTGATTCTGAATGCAATGGAAGTGATTTCGTGAGTTTTGGTTGAGTGTGTGATTTTTAATCTCAAAAATTTAATCTTGGTTTATACTATTCATCTGAAGTATTTTTCAGTGATTTCTCGAGCTGTGGTGCATGCAATTGGATGATTCCTATTCCATGGTGTTTCTTGTGTGATTTCCTTCAGTTTGGTATCTTGTTTGTCGAGTTGCGTGGTGTATAGATCAGATTAGAGCATTATGTGGGTGCCAACCTCCATGGGTTCAGAGCTCTGAACTCTGAAATTGGAACAGGGGATCTAGGCACACCTAGGACGCGCACCATACTGGCGCACCTACTAGGCATACCTGGCAGGTAACCCTGGTTGCTGAGTTTGAGGTGTTATATTGCTTGTTTGTATTGGTAACCTTGTTAATTGGAGGTTTAATGATATAGGTAACTTGGGAGTTCATAAATGATTAGGATAATCATTGGAGATGACCTAGGGATTGCCTAAAAGAGATTAGCAAGACCCTACTTAGGCAGAGGGTAGAATAAAAGATGATAGAACTTAAAATTACTAGGTTCTCCCCTATATGGCTTAGTTGGACATTAGGGTTTATATTTAACCCTTGGATTGCAGTTGAGGTATGGTTTAGTGAGGTGCGCTAAATTAGATATTAAGTGGCACGGTTGGGTATTTGACATTGAGTTGGCTGTGGCTCATGTGAGACACAAGCCAGTAGTTGTCAGACACTTTAGCACTAGAACTTGGTGTTCTGAGTGCGCTTGGTGTGGCTTTCTAGGCCTGACAAAAGAGTTTTCAAGGCAGTGCTTTGAGTTGTGGTTTTGATTTCGATTTTTGTGTCAATTTTAGGCATGTGATTTTGTGAGAGTTTTGGAAAGATGTTTTAATGGTTTTCAAAATAGTTTTCCAAAAGGTTTTGGGAAAGAGAAATGCATCAGTTTGCAAAGGATTTGAAAAGAGATTTCTGTGGTTTTATGCTTGGGTGGACTAAGAGACCGTAGGGGCGCATTGTCTGGACCTGAAGGTGTTGTCACACCTTCGGAGAGTCGAATGTGGCACCTAGGTTGAGGTCTTTGAAATGGGGGCCAAGATACCTAAGCTCTTGGTCGACCTCTAGGGATGGGTGATACCTCTAGGGTTGTGAGTTGTTTGCTTACGATAAGCTTCGTGTGTTTTGTGATTTTTGGAGGCCCAATAGATTGATGCTTCCTGCTGACCTTCCATAGACCGGTGATACTTCTGGAGTCATGAGCTGCTTGCTTAGGTTGTGGTTCACATGGTTTTTCGTGGTTTTGTTGGTGTTTATAGTTGTGGTTTGAGGTGCTGATTGGACCTAGAGGTGAAAGACACTGTAGTTGTTCCAAGTACTAAGACTAGGACGCCGAGAGGGCGTACCTTGCGGTTTGTCCCAAGAGAGGGACAGCTTGCCTAAGAGTAAGGTGTGAAGACTTTCTTGGTGTATGGTTAGCCTTTGAGGGTCCTACAGGTGGTAGGATGCAAGGACGGACAAACTCCTCCATAGTGTGGTTGTCTGTGGTAGTACAGACATCGTGGTAGCTCCATGGTGGACTGCTTGTGGCCTGTGTTGACTGCTTAGCGCTGAGCAGCTCGACACATTGTTGTGCTTGTGGGTTTTGTTGTGTCCTGATTCAGGAGATCAGGCTCTGGCTTAAAGGTGGCCATGGTGTTGCACCTAATTGAGGCCTAGTGCTTTGGGAGCAGTAGCTCCTTGGTTTTGGTCTAGAGTAGACTATTGTTTTGGAGTAGAGGCTTTGAGGCTTTCGTGTGACTGTTTTGGTCTAGAGGAGACCATGCTGTAGAGAGCAAAGGCTTTGTGTGTGTTTTTTGGTTGCTATTGTGGGTGCCTGGATTCTTTAGAAAATGTGTAGACACCGTGAGTTGTTTGATTCACCTAGAGAGTGCGAGGGACCAGGTTGTGTGTGTTTTGTGTGGTTTTGGACTTGAGTTGGTGAGTGCAACCTTCTCAGGTATGCATAAAAGGATTTTAAAGTGTATGCATATCGTTTTAAAAGGAAAAGAGAGAATGCTTTTAAAGGCATGGTTTTGAGTTTTGCTACATGCCGGACAATGGTGGATTGCCTGGTTTTGGTACTACAACATCCAAGTGGGGATGCCTGTACTTGTGTGCTTGTGACGTAGTTATGCCTGCTTCCTTAGCATGGTGTGCTGAGTTGTCTTAGATGGGGTGTGTGATGGGTGACCGTTTTGATTAGTCACTCACGTGTGCTTTGTTTTATGTGTTTTGGCAGATGCAGAATAGTAGTTGTCGATTGCTAGTGCATATAGGAGGAGTCACACTGCCACACATCAGGGATCCTTATGAGAGTTTAATTTAGTTTTATTTCCTATTGTTTACTAGTTCTGCTTCTACTGAGTGTACTTAAATTTAATCACATTATTAGTGTAATTGTAAGATAATAATAATAAAATGGAAAAGTATAGCTAGATTAAGAGGTAGCAACTTGAGGATCGTTACATCCATGCTCTGTTCTCCATCAAGCTCAAGTCTCAACACTCTGGCAAGATGCTGGTCGCTCGCAACATCATTCCTGTCAATTGGAAGCCTGGAGCCACCTATCGCTCCATTGCCAACTTTAGATGAGCCAGTCTGTGGATTCCTTGCTCCTTCCCATAAGCATACATATATTTTTAGAGGTGGCACGCACCAATGCTTACGGTAGACACCCCAATTTTCTGGTTTTGCAGAATGGGGATGTGGTGGCTGAGCTTGAACCCTGATTGAGCCCACTTGGATCCACAAGGCCCATTTAAGCCCAATTAACTCTTTCAAGGCCCATTAAGCCCTAGTTGAGCCCATTTGGGTCCACAAGCCCATTTTAGGCCCATTTAACTTCATAGAAGCCCATTTAGCCCATTTGGACCCATTCAGCCCATTTGGACCCATAGGGGCCCACAAGGCCCACATAGGCCCATGAAGCCTACAATAACTCAGCCCACATTCTTCTTTCTCTCTCTCAAATCACCACCTCATTTTCTTTATTTTCCAAAGTTTTCCAATTAAATTCCCAAAACATCACCAAGTCAAAGAGAATTCACTGATTGAACCCATCTTCTTCTTCACCATCTGATTTTCCTGGTTCAGCCTCAAATCCTCCCTTACTGAGTTCAACCCAACTCGAGCCCCATCAATCTAGCATCACAGAGCATCCCCAGCCGTCCGATCAGTCGTCGTCGGAGCTCTGGATTGCCGTTGATCTCCTACCGGCAGCCAAAGGGATAGGAGGGGACAGCGATTAGAGATTTTGTTGGTCTGTTTATCTGAGCGCCCAATTTGTTAGAGGAGTGGGCCAGGCCGTTACGAGTGGGAGAGGGATTCTGTTGCAAGTTGTTGGGTCTCTGGCGACCTATATAAGGAGGCAGAGAGCAATTCAGGGCAAAGAGAGCATTCAGAGCTTTTCCACTGCACGAGAGAAGAGGAGAGCACAGAGGGAGAGAATTCTGAGAGAGCAGAGAGCGAGAGGGAGAATCCAAAGCACGAGGAGCAACTCAGAGCTCCGGTGGATTGTCTCCAACCAAGTACGCTCTCTGAGCTCCTCCAGTCTTAATTTCATAGCCCCTAGGTCTTCTTCTCTCTTTCTGGAGCGATTCCAAGCGATCCAGAGGTGTTCTCTGATCAGAATCGCTCTCCAGTGCCCCGCCATCGCCAAACTCCGACAACAGAGGTGGGGGGGGCAATCCAAGAGGTCTCATGGACCCCCGAGCCTCCTGTCCTCCTTCCCTGGTCTTCCCGGAGCTCGCCCGCTCCTCACATCACCGCTTTGCCACTCCCAGTAGCCGTCGCATCGTCCGCCGAAAGAACGCATCGATCCCACCGTCGCCGGAGAAGACGACGGGATCCAGTAAAGCGGCGCGAGCCTCCAGCCCCCACGCTGCTCCATGCCTCTAGGATCGCTCCACTGCTTCCCGCAAGCACCCTAGAGTCCTCAGAACTGCGCCACGACCACTGGATCACCGTAGCAATGCCGCTCACCGGAGGAGGCCACGACGGCGACGGTCAGGCCACCACCTCGCTCCACCAGCCTCGGCGCCGCTCCGAAGTAGCCCCGATGCCTCCTCGCACCTTCCAAAAGTTCCAGATGGCCGCGCCGTAGCCCCGACAGGCCTCCTTCTTCCCCGTGGTCGTCGCTAGAGTAGCCCGACGGCAGGTGAGGTGGGGAGGTCATTCCGGCCACTGGATCGTCCATCCACTCCGTTTGATGTGCTCTCTATCTCCCCTTCTTGCTTCCTGTAGGGTTTAATCTCATCTGGTCTCCTCTGACGGTCGGCGGCGGCGGAGCTCCGCCGCCAGTGTCATCATTTCTTTTTATCTTTTTTTAAAACTTTTAAAAACTTTTTTTAATAAAATCCAGAAGTTTTACTTTTCTTGCATTTAGGTCCTTCTGGAATTACTTCTAGGTCCTTTTCTTGCATCTAGGTCCTGCAGTCATTTTTCCAAAATGTTTCGAATAAAGTTTTAACTGAAAATATTACATTTCTTACCCTGAACTTTTAAAGTAATGTTTTCTAAGTTTAAAACTTTAATAAAAGCCCTCCAGAGTTTATAAAATGTGTTTTGCTTCAGACAAATTGCATTGATGACCCT
>JAMKQA010146231.1:0-11256 GCA_024699735.1 Posidonia australis
TATATATATATATATATATATATATATATATATATATATATATATATATATATATAAATCTTGGGAGAATAATTATATTGCCATAATGGATTAGGATAATCATTAGAATAATTGTAAGATTTGCCTAAAATAAATTAGTAAGATTCTACTTGGGGTGTGGCTAGATTAAAAGATGAAATGACTTAGAAATGCTAAGTCTCTCCCCCAATAGTGTAGAATGGACATTAGGGATCATGATTTATCCTTAAGACTAGATTTTAGTTGGGTTCTGTGTGTGGTGCACTGAATGAGATGTTGAGTGGCACTGTGTGGGTGTTTGATACTGATCTAGTTGTGCTCTCAAGGAATACGAGCTAGTAGGTGTCTTATACTTTTACCCTAGAACATAGAGTTCTGGGTATTACTTTGTGTGACCAAGATATACTTAAGCGTCCAACCGATCTTAGGGAGGAGAAATGCCTCTAAGGTTGCAGATTGCTTACTTTGAGTGAGGTTCACATGTTGTGCGGCTTCCCCTAAGTAATCTTTATCCTTAGAAGGTGTTGTTGTTGCTGTTTTGGGTGTTTCCTTGATTGTTGTCATGGGTTGAGTGAGGTGCTCTCGAACTCAGACACTCGCAAGGTATGATCTTTTGTATCGGACAGAGGAGTTGTCTAGACTATGTTTTATGGTATTTTAAAAAGTTATTTAATGATTTTCAAATTGATTTTCCAAAAGGGCTTTAGAAAGAGAAATGCATGGGTTTGTAAATAGTTTTGGAAAGAGCTTTCCAGTGTTTTCTATTTGTAGTGGACTAATAGACTAAAGGGTTGTGTTGTTTGGACCATGGGATGTAGGTCGCATTCCTAGGTGGTCGAGCACATTGCTTAGGTTGAGGTCTCGAGACCAAGAGACTAAGGTGTGTTCGTCGGATCACCCGTTCACTGCCTGCGCTTTGGCCAGGATTTAGAGCAGGGACTTTACTTTTTTGCCTTGAGTGGGAGTCCCGTATACCCCTGCGAGAGATTCTGGAGTAGACAGCTTACTAGGACACACATAGATGGTGAGAGAGTGCATAATAGTTGCATCTATATGTATGTGCATTCATGCCACCCTAATAACATTGCATCTGTGTCTTGTTCTACTCACATCAGGTTTCTCTGATGCCTATTTTTTCTTACAGGTTAGCGTGCGAGTTCCTCTGTCGAAACTTGAGCGTCCTTGTTTTTTGTTTCCCTTTGGTGGTAGATCTCGCCCATCCTTTCCTGAGTTACTCGTCGTTGTCGACGATAGCTCGTCCTAGGACCTGTCCTTTGCCTTATCGCCGCAGTCCGATTCTCACTCGCTCCCTTTCCACCATGGCCCAGCATCTTGGTGAGCCTTTGATTTCTGCTACTCTCGAGGTGACTACCTCCTCGATCTCTCCTTTGACATTGATTTCTTCTGCCTCTATCACTCCTCCCGACAACCATTTCCTGACGGTTGGGAATTCCTCGGGTATCGAAAACTAGCAGGTTCATTCCATTGCAAAGCCGGTCATCGAGGCCGTCACTGTGATGGCCACACGCATTCCAGAGACCCCGCCTCTATCTTATCCTCTAGCTGGGTTTGCTACTTTTGGCACCTACCCATCTGTGGCGACATCTCTGATAGGATCTCTCTCTACTGGACAGTCTGAAGTCCAACCGCCACTTGGATCCTCTACGCCTTTTAGTGTGGCCTCTGGTACTGCTACCGACGGGTCTCGTGTCTTCCATGCCCAACAACTTCTTGAGCTTGCTTAAAAGCTTCAGGGCATGGGTTTCTATATACCTCCAACTCCTGTTGCTCCTCTTGTGGTTCCAGAGGTCCCTTTGTTGTCGTCCCTTGCGTATCATGTTACACCCATTGCACCACCTCCCCGGCCATTGCCCAGCTTCTTTCGACTAAGACGACGACAGGACCTATTTCACCTGCAGCTTCCTCACTACTCACCGCACAACATCCCTCCTATGCACCTAGTGGCCAGCCCTTAGGTTCGGCAAGGGCACAACACCCTCTTGTCTCATTCCCCGGATCCGTCCCAGGACAGCAGCTGTACCCCGCTCACACTGCACCTCACTTAGCACATCATACATCTCCCCCTCTATTCTTGCATCAGAATCAGGTTTCTGTATATACCCCACAACACTTTACACCAACACGCGGGTACGCCGACCATCGTGCACTAACACCAGTAGACGTGATGGTGGATCCAGAGGAGCACCTTGGTGCGATCCATGTGGCGTACGTAAGACCTACCCCCACTGCATCACCCTTATCGGCAGCAGCTTCAGATGCCCTCCATGCCTAGGTGGGCGATCTTGAGAAAGCACTTCGACAAGTGCAGGGAGGAGACTGTTAGTCTTACTAATTCCGGGACCTCTGCTACTTCCCAGAGGCTACTCTCCCACCGAACTTCCAAGTCCCAAATTTTGAGAAATACAATGGTAAAGGCTGCCCTATCTCGTATCTATGGCCGTACTGCGGAGATCTCACGCAGCTTCAAGCTAACGAGAGGTTATTGATTTGTCTTTTCCAAAAGAGTCTAACTTGTCCTGCACTGAAATGGTTCACCTCTTTGGATATGGCCCGGATAAAGACTTGGAACGACCTCAGCCAGGCATTCCTGGAACAGTACTCCTTCAATCTCGACTTGGTCCCTAAGCGCAAGGACCTTGCCGCCACCAAGTAGAAGCCCCATGAGTCATTTGGAGAGTATACTGGGGACTGGCACGCTCTTGCTTCACAAGTTCGAGATAGACCCTCTGATGAGGAATCCATTGAGATGGTTATTCATGGAGCGCAGCCAACCACTGAGTCCCTGCTTAGCATATAGCCTATCACCACTTTTGCATCATTGATTTGTATTGGCGCTAGCGTAGAAAGTTTGCTGCGTAGTGGCAGCTTCCCCACGCTCACTGCATTTGCCAAACAAGCCATGTCTCCCGCTTTCGTCCCAGGTACAAGTGGTAGTAACACTAACAATGGCGTGAATGGTAACGCTAATAAAAGGAGAAATCCTCCCCGGAATGCCGTTGCATACGTCAGATCTCCTGCAGTGCCTGTTGACACGAGACGCCCAGCTCAGCAGCAGTTAGTTTATGCACCCACACGTAGAGCAGCATGCACCTCTCACATCACCACTATCGTCGAACTAGTGTATCCCATCGCACCGGCAAGGTCAGGACCCTACCAAGGTCCGGCATGGCTGTGCCACCTAGAGTGCCGTTTCATGCCTCTGGTTGAGCCCTTAAGCGTCGTCCTCCCGAAGGTACAGTCACTCCTGAAGTTTCTAGAGGTCCGCCCACTACCGGGGTGGTACAAAGTAGACCTATTCTGCAACTTCCATTGCGCCGCAGGGCATGCGACGGATAGTTGCTTCGCGCTCCCAAATGCTATTCAGGACTTGAGTGACCATACGGTCATTGTCATTCACATCCATTAGATGGAGTCAACACTAACACGAATACAAGCATCCGCATCTGTCCCTGATCCCCCTAGCATTGTTAGCTAGCCTATCCTTGAGCATGGCCGTCCAGATGCGCTAGGGACCTCTGGGATCCACGTTCTCTTCCTCGTCCGGTCCAATGTTTCCACGCTAAACCCTTCGGATTTGATTCATGATTCGTCTACTTCGCTCCCACAGTCTTTGTATCACTCTTTTTTCGAGGGTTCAAGCTCCACAGTGAACATTATCCAACTCGTCGTCAGACCAGAATATCCCACAATCCTATTGGCACACTCACCTTCACCTGGTGCACCAGCAATCCTGCTAGCACGGCCATCCCTACCAACCACATCAATGACCCTGCTAACACAATCCCCTCCATCTATAGCACCTGTCACCCTGCTAGTTCATCCCACCACACAGTCTCCCCGACCTGTATCCCTACCAGTTTTACCAGATGCAAGCCTACCCCTTGTTCGGCCAGAGTTGGTCGCTAAGGCACCTGTGGTCGTTAATTTGACCCAAAATACCCATCGCATGCCCTATGACTATGCCACAGAGATGTGTGTCGAGGTCACGCGTTCAAGGCGGGTATATAGGGCCTCATCTCCTAAGCCTAAGCAAACCCAGCCTACTGTAGCTCCACCACAGCTAGAAAGCCAGCCAGTGAAGCCCACCACTGAGGAAACCTTAACAAAGTCTTCTTCCACCATAGCCAAACCTGTAGCCAACATCACTGCTCAACTTAAGAAGGTTAAGGCCGATATTTCCATTTGGGACTTGATCCACACTTCGGTTGAGCACCAAGAGGCCTTCCTTCGGGTTTTCTAGGCCGCCCATGTAACCCCCACGATAGAACCTGCAGCCTTGGAAACCATGGTAAGTATGATTGCCACACCCTAGGTCATCTCCTTCATTCTCAAGAATTGCCTCCAGTGGGGATCAATCATAACCAGCCATTATTTGTAACGGTATAATTTAAGAACTTTCGCATTCCCCTCACCTTGGTCAATAACGGTGCAGGCATGAACGTCTGCCCCTTGCGCATAGCAAGCAAGCTCGGATTCAAGGCCGAGGATATTGTGTCAGCGGTAAAGGGAACGATGTTGTTCGACAACACACATCACGATGCATTGGGCTTGTTGGTAAACCCCTTTGTCATTGGCCCAACTGAGTTTGACGTGGAATTCTACGTCATGGATCTTGAACCTTCATTTAACCTCTTTCTTGGGCGCCCTTGGCTCCACAAGCGTCAAGTCATCCCGTTGACTCTCCATCGCATGATCAAGTTTAGCTGGGGTGATAATGTCGTCACCATCATGGCTGAAAACTTTGAGAAGGAGAAGATCGATGCTGTGTCAACCCTGTCCCACCAAACAGTCTACTTTGACCCCAAGCCTTCAGATGTTCTATTCTGGGTTAATCGGTTTGAGTCGGTTAACTTTATCCCTGAATTTGAACGTGGAAGCTACCCACCTATCCATAGCAACTTCTCCAGGATGGTTGAGAATCTATGTCGCCGCTAAGGATATGAGAAAGGGACACCTCTCAGGAAGTACAGTTAGGGGATCATTGAGCCTGTTGCCATCGAGGAGCGGAGAGATCGAGAGGGACTTGGTTACGAATAGTTGCGTCAAGAAGAATGTTCCCGACACTTGCAGAGATCAAAGATGAACCACTCTTCCGCTTGTACTAATTTTGTTACTGCAGGCATTCTCAGTCCAGGGCGGAGTCCAGACTCGACGGTGCTACAACGAGACATTCCGTCAAGCACAGTTGAATGGGTAGGTATCGAGGATTACTATTTCGAAGAAGATGCCACCGTAGTTTCAGTTCCAACCACCGTAGTAACAGTTCCAGCCACCGTAGTTTAAGTTCCAGTCACGGCAGTTACAGTTCCAGCTACCGCAGTTTCAGTTCCAGCCACACCAATTTCCGTTCCAACCACTATAGTTCCTACCATAGTCACAATGCCAGATATGATAGTTCTGGTTTCAGCCATAGCCACAGTTCCAGTCACTTTATTAACAACAATAGTTCCAGCTTCTGCATCAGTCCCCACCATGACATCGGTTACAACAGTGATCCCAAAGGCAGGCTATGAAGCCTCTGTTGGACATCATGTGGCAGATCCTCTTTCCCAGCACACTCCGACTCAGATAATGCCTGCCTAGATCCGATTGTTGGCGAGGAGCGTCGACCCCTACGCAGTACCATTGACATGCACAAGTGACGGTCCAGAGGTTGCGTATTATGTGGATCTCGCATTTGATGAGGATGAGGGAGCTGTTGTAGAGGCACAGATGGACGAGGTGCTACAAAGCATGGAAGTTCTATTTCAAGAGTAGCTCGCCGTCTTGGTAGAAGATACCATAGAGGAAGTGAGGCGTCAGAAAGACCAAGCCGCGATGATTGAAACATCCCCTTCTTCACCGCAAGGAACTCAAAACCGTTCAGTTATCATGGTCCTGGAAGAAGAAGAAGAGCTGTCCTACTTTAGACTAGATGAGTTGACCACACAGCAATTAGAGGGCAGGTCTAAATGGTACCAACAGCTTAAGCCCCACCTTACGCAAGGTGGGGGCTAAAAAATCAGTCAGCAACAGGACAACCGTCAATCAGCAGTACCCCCTGTAAATAGCAAAGAAAATCCCAAAAAATCAGAAAATCCAGAAAAACAAAAAAAATTAGAAAAACCAAGCCATCCAAAAAAAATCAGCAATAAGTGAAGAAGCAGCATTAGAGAGTCAAGAAGCACTTGACTCGAGAGAGGATACAGAATGGGATGACATAGAGGTTGCTTGTTGCCAGTACAAGAGTACGAGAGTCAGCGTAACTCTCCTTCGACGTCGAAAGGGCCAAGCATCAGAGCAGATTTGCAGCTTCAATACAGTGGATCCTACTTTTCAGAAGGAGGTGTTGTTTGAGCTTGTGGCCTACATGGAGGAGGATGACAACGATGCACATGGGGATGACGACGCACCTGTAGAATTCCAACACCATGATAATGACCCAGAAGGCCCGAATCTCCATGTAGAAGAAGAGACCGAGTTGGTGAACATCGAAACCACTGACGATGTCAAAGAATTGCGCATCTGTGCTAAGCTCACCCTGCAGGTGAGGGCAGAATTCATTGCCTTCCTTAAGGAATACATAGATGTCTTCGCCTGGAGTTATAGTGACATGGTCGATCTGGATATAGAGGTAGTAGTATACAATCTGCCATTGAAGCCAGATGTCAAGCTCGTCAAGCAAAAGCTCAGAAGATGGCGACCCCAATGGCTGCTCAAACTTAAGGAGGAAATCATGAAGCAGCATAAGGACTTCCTCAAGGTCGTCCTATACCCAGAATGGCTTGCAAACATCGTCCCAGTCCCAAAGAAGGATGGACGAGTTTGCATGTGCATTGATTATAGAGATCTCAATCGGGCGAGTCCTAAGGACGACTTCCCGCAACCTCACATTGATACCCTTGTAGACAATACAACCGACCGTAAAATGCTATCATTTATGGATGGATTCTTAGGCTATAATCAGATCAGGATGGCCGAAGAAGATATGGAAAAGACATCATTCATCACCCCATGGAGAGTCTTCTGTTTCAAGGTGATGCCATTTGGGCTCAAGAATGCAGGGGCTACATATTAGAGAGCTATGACAGTGCTATTCCACGACCTTATGCACCAAAAGGTTGAAGTTTATGTTGATGATATGATAGCTAAGTCCAAAGAGCCCAAAGATTATCTAGCCTGCTTGAGGAAGCTGTTCGATCGTCTGCGCAAGTACAAGCTCCGCCTTAATCCCAGTAAATGCGCCTTTGGGGTTTCATCTGGCAAGCTTCTTGGCTACATCATAAGCCAGAGGGGAATTGAGGTCGATCCAGCTAAGACCCGGGCCATAATTGACATGCGTCCCCTACTACGAAGAAAGAAGTCAGAGGACTGCTGGGTCGCCTACAATATATCAGCCGGTTCATAGCTCAGCTCACAATCTGCTAGCCGATCTTCAAGCTCCTGAGGAAGAATGCACAAATCAGTTGGACCGAGGAATGTTAGGTAGCCTTTGACAAGATCAAGCAATTGTTAGCCAGACCTCCGATGTTGGTCCCACCAGAGCCAGGGCGGCCCCTACTCCTTTATCTATCCGTAACCCAACATTCCATGGGAGCAGTATTGGGCCAGCATGATGAATCTGGTCGCAAGGAGAGGACGATATATTATATAAGTAAGAAGTTTAATGATTGCAAGGCTAGGTACACTACCATAGAGATGGTCTATTTGTCTCAATTCTGGGCAGCTCAATGCCTAAGGCATTATATGATGGCATACCTAGTCTTGCTCCTTTGTCATCACGACCTTATGAAGTATTTGCTCCAGAAGTCGGCGCTCGTAGGACGGTGTGTCAAGTGGTAGGTGTTGTTATCCCAATACGACATCACCTTCGTCACACAAAAATCCATAAAGGGACAAGCAGTGGCAGACCATCTAACCGAGCTAGCTATACTAGAATATCAACCCTTGTGGACTGAATTCCCAGACGAGGATGTGTTGTTCGCCAAGGATAATGATAATGAACTGGAGATGGTCGAGGAGAAGGATCAATGGCGCTTATACTTTGATGGTGTAGTGAACAAAAGAGGAATGGGCATTGGCACCGTACTGGTAGCCCCCCAAGGCCAGATGACTCCCTATGCAAGGAAATTAAATTTCAAATAGACAAATAACGAAGCTGAGTATGAGGTGTGCATATTGGGACTTCAAATGGCCTTGGAGCATGGCGTTCGCAAGTTACTTGTACGTGATAATGCCATGTTGGTTATTGCACAGGTTAACGGCGATTGGAAGACCAAGGATCAAAAGCTCATCCAGTACTATGCTCATCTTATGAAGCTCGTGGTAGAGTTCCAAGAGGTTCATTTTTCCTTTATGAATAGGGCCAAGAGTGCCTACGCAGATGCCTTGGCAAACTTAACATCTTGGCTCTCGATACCAGAAGACCTTGTAGTGGATGTGTCAGTTACATGTATGGATCAACCAACACACTGCATGAGCATAGAGGAAGTAGACCCACCAGAAGAGCTCTCGTCGTACTATGACATTAAGGTTCTTCTGGAAACCGGGAACCTCCCTCCTCAGGTGTCAGCAACAGAAGCAAGGACATTGAAGCGCTAGGCATCCAACTATGTACTCGGGGTCGAACATTTGTATAGGAGATCCTATAACCAAATGCTCTTGAGATGCTTGAATAAAAAGGAGGCCGATGCCGTCATGTTACAAGTCCATGCTGGGAAATGCGGGCCGTACATGAATGGAGTTCTGTTAGCGAAGAAGATCATGTTGCAAGGCTATTATTGATTAACCATGGAGGCAAATTACCATTAGATTGTATGAAGGTGTCACACCTGCCAGATCCATGGGAATCTAATCCATGCTCCCCCGCAACAACTTCACAACCTGTCGTCACTATGGCCTTTCTCCACCTGAGGAATTGACGTTGTCGGTGCCATTCATCCGACAGCATCTAACGGGCATCGTTTCATTCTGTGGCCATTGATTACTTCACAAAGTGGGTCGAAGCGACGTCATACAAGACTATCACTACTGTAGTAATAGAGAAGTTCCTGAAGAACAACATCATATCCAGATATAAGGTCCCACACGCAATAATATCAGATAATAGAAAGAACTTTATAGCCAAGAGGGTCGAAGATTATTTACATAATTTCCATATTAAGCATCACCATTTTTCACCTTACCGCCCCTAGATGAATCGAGCGGTTGAGTCAGCCAACAAGAATGTTACCAAGATACTAAAGAAGATGGCAGAGACTCAAAGGGATTGGGATGAGAAGCTTCCCTATGCATTGTGGGCATATCGAACTTCTATGTAGACATCCACAAGTGCCACCCCTTTTTCTTTAGTATATGGCATGGAGGCCGTGCTACCGGTCGAGGTGGAAATCCCTTCCTTGAGGATCTTGAAAGAAGCAGAACTAGAAGAAGCCAAATGGTTGGGCGATTGCTTCGCACAATTGAACTTGATCGATGAACATTGACTACAGGCCTTGCACCATGCCCAGTGTTATCAAAGGAGGATGGCAAGATCCTGCCAGAAGAAAGTCCATCCCAGGAGTTTTACGACTGGAGACTTGGTCTTACGGGCCATCCATCTCCCTAACACTCGTGGCAAATTTTGACCCAATTGGTGCAGCCCTTATATCATCAAACAAGTATTCTCTAAGGGAACAGTAATCCTCGAAGACATGGACCACATTGAGCAGTCAGAGCCAGTCAATTCGTGTTACCTAAAGAAGTACTATCAATGATGGGGAGCTGTATCCTTGCCTTGCAAAGCTTTCCAGCTGCATTTGCATATGCTTTATTCTTTCTGTTCATACATTTTGCCTCATCTTGTACTCATGTTTTTTCCCTTTTGTACTCGTTACGCACGCATTGCATCAAAAAGCACACGAAAAAGAAAAACATGCATCCATGCGTAAGTGCATCGGCATCATATCCCGATGACGAAAATCGGAATAGCTAGCCTGCTTGAGAAGGGTCTATACCTCTTCAGAGGATACTACCCAGACAATCTAGCGAGCGAGGGAGCCACCACCCAACCATGGTTCGGCGAAATGTCCAAACTCCCTAAGGACATACACCTCTAGAGGGAGATAAAATGTTAGGAGCGAGTATGAGCGTGAGCCAAAGTAGGAAAATAAACATATCCACAAGGGCAAAAAGGAAATAAGGGGACAGAAGTCGAAGACAGAAGCTAGCTCTAAGAGAGAGAGGTAAGTGGGCCAACTCTACCCCTATCACTTACCTTGGGGAGGAGTTGAAGTAAGCATCCAAAGAATCCAAATGACTAAAGGGACTAGCCATCTCTCCCATACAATTCTAGTAGTCCCCTCCAAATCTAGATGCCCATTACCCCTTGTAGACACCCTGATTTTGAGGTGACTCATTGATAGCTTTCTAGTTGTTGCTTTGGATGTGACTAACCCTTGAACCAACCCTAAACCCATAGCAAGCCCACAGCCCAATTAGAAAACCAGACTAGTAGGGGAGAGCATTTAGCTAGCACACCTACTTAGCACACCTAGCTAGCATACCTAGCTAGCACACTTACCTAGCACACCTAGTAGGCGCACATACCCGACGCACATTCCTGGCGCCCAGCCATTTCGCAGGCTGCGGGCTGCTCGTTTTCACCTCCCATGGCTGTTACCTCTAGCAATGAATATGTCATGGAATCTTCCAGGCTTTTCGTCTACGAGGCTCCCTGCATTCCCATGAGTTACCCATGAGAAATTCCTATATAAGGACACCCATAGGTAACCATTAGGGGAGGTTAGAAACCTTGAGTTCAGTAATCCTGTTCTGAGCAAGCATCTTGTACGAGCTGTATACACTATCCAACAGCCATTCTCGTTTTCTGGAGTACTCCCTTGCATCCCAAAGCATCCTTGGTCCTTCAAGAGCAACAAGGATCTCTCTATCTTTGATATTTCAAGAAGGAACACCATGAGAGGTAGGTTTTCTACCTCTTCTTTCTCCTTAAAACTCAACTTTAGAAACATGATAAAGCATGCTCGAAATCTTACATATGGTTTGATTTATCCATGTTTTGTGAGGTTTTTATGATAAATATGTTTGTTTCCTTGCAAGATGATCTCCATGCAAGTTTATACCTCTGTTTGCGAGCATATCCATTTTTATTTCTAGCATAAAATCTGCATGAGTTATCTTCTTTTTACTGTTTCCTTGCACATAGATCTATGCCACGCACTTACATGTTCTTTGCAC
>JAMKQA010146233.1:0-11796 GCA_024699735.1 Posidonia australis
TCTATTCACCCCCCCCCCCCCCCCCTCTCTAGAGAAGCCTTAGTATCCAACAGAAGGACGGGGACAAGATTCAATCAAAACAAACCCCCAACTCAATGATCAAAAAAATAAAGATGATAGTGTGTTGAACTCACCATTTCTTTTCCTACAAATGTTATTAATTAATGTCTAACAAAGTATTGTTTGACAAATATGATCACTACCTTCGTACAGCAAGACAGTATGAGAAGGAGATTCACAAGAGCTACACAGATAAATAGCCAAGAGTATACTTTCACTGATGATTTTTTGAGAAACAAGTCATAGTAAGTATTAAAATATATTGTTTCTGCATCACAAAAACATTTTTTACTACAATAATCTGGTAAATTTTCTTATTTATTACCAAACTTGATATAGTTGTAGCAATAATAGACCATACCTAACAAAATTTTTTTTTTGAATTGTTAAAGTTCAAAAAAAGGATTCAAGGTGAACAACAAAGTCTACTCAGGTGAGTAGATCAGGGCACTCTTGTACAATTCTTGTGTTCATGGAACGGTTAGTTGTTAAAAAATCGTTCTATGCTTATTCAATATTTAGTATACACATGATAAAAAATTAAACAATCTGTGTTTCAAGTAAACGAGGTTTACATTGAGATTATAAAGCACATTGCCAATTTATCTGGTGTCAACGGTGTGTACTTCATGGTTACAATAATTTTGGTAAGAAACCATACCATCAATGCACATTTATGTTGCTTATATTATTTCCATTGAAATCAACAGATGCTTTCAACATCATATCATGTGTGCAGTGATATATTAGAAGGCATGTCACTGACAATTCATCACAAACTGCACCAAATTTGAGAAAGATGGTATCATTATTGAAAAAAATTGTCACAAATTTGGAGTATTGTAGAAAGATACACATCCTGATACATAATTTCAAGCATCGGCACCTGAAACATAAAAATACAAAATTCCGAGCATTGGCACTTAAAACATAAAATTACATAATTTTGGGCATTAACACTAAGTAAACACAAATGCATTACAAAAACTTTGCCCCATAATGAAACATATGATGAAGATCAAAAAAAGGAAATTGTAACACCCCTAAATCGAGCGTTACAGAATCTAAACTACTATACTAGGATTAATGCACTTATAAAAAAATTTAATTGCAATCTACCCAAAACCTGTGTGTGCGGCTAGTGGCTCCTGTCTCTGAACACCGAACTAGAATGCACTTCAATTAAGTACCTGAATACTTAACAAGGTAAAAACACGCATGAATGACTTCTAAATCACCCAGTACGTGCTCACAAAGAAAACACAATGGAAAACACTTATAAACTAAATTCTTGGTTTTCCAAGGCTTCCTTAAACTTTTTTGGAAATCTTTCTAGAAATTCTAATCTGGGTTCCCTCTGGAACCAAAACTTTGAATAAATCCTTTGTTAAAGTTCTAGAAATCCCTTTCAAGGAAAAACTCCAAACAAAATTTCTAAAATAAATTTTGGTAAATTCTTTTCAAGAAATATCAACGAAATCATGCTCTTTTCAAATCTTTTCTTTCTCTTCTAAATCTCATGCACTATTCTAATGCATTTTTGGAAAACATCTCTGGAACTAGACTCCAACCTAAAACAAAATCTCAAATCTGACTAAAACACAATTCTTGGCTGGACTAGCCCTAAAACTCTGATCTCGCCTCAGCTAGAATCTGGTTAAAACACAAAAGCCAAAACACTACTCGATTCTAACTTAAATCTAATTTCTAAATCCCAAATCTGAAAACTCTTTCCTTTTCTGATGCCACCTTGATCAAGGGTGACTTGGCCACAAGCGGAGGGAGAGGCAACAGCCTCAACCTCCTACATTACTACGATGAAAGTCCCCATACTGGGCATTCCACCATTTACCTCGGCTAACAAGCCACACTTTTGAACTCCTCAGGTTCCTTTGAGTCAACAAGCTCCCACTGTTTTCTCAGTGCACAGGGATGCGTTTCCCAATGCTCCTTTCTTTCTTAATATTTGAGCTCACGAGTTATCTTATCTGGCCCATTCAACACCTTTCTCTAAGCACCCAATCTCATTAACTAGGGCCAACTTTAAAAATCTTATTCGGAAAACATGCTTCTGTTCTTTGAAATCTTTATTCTAAATATTTTCCATTATGGGGATCTTTTCTATAAAACTATTCTTTTCTGAAATAGCTTCTCTATGATTCTTGCTTAAATCTCAAGGAATTCTTATTAAGTAAACATTGCCAAAAACACACAAATCAGGCATTATCACTTAACTAAGGAAAAACTTGGCTAAATAATTCAGGACCCTAATTCGGTTGACTGAAACTTGACGGTCTTCCGAAATCTCTTGATTCAACAGACCAACTTATTTTGGTCTACCAACCTATTTTGGTCTACCAAAATCTCCTGATTCGGTAGACTGAACGATTTTGGTCTACTGAAATTAGGTATCTGAGGTACGTTCAGGATTATGAAAAATTCAACACAAATCTCATGATAAATCATGGAAAAATCCTTAAATCATCACACGTCCACGATTCAACTCAATTCTACTCAAGTTCATGCTTTTCATACTAATTCATGGCATAATCCCAAGGTTGAAGCTTAAAATACAAAAAGAGAAATGAGGGAAGAGACACGTACATAGAGACAATCTCCAACGATTCTCCCTCCTTAGTGGCTTCCTCTCTTCTTCTCGGTGCTCCTCCGGCTTCTAGGGTCTCCAGAGGCCCTCTTCCACCACCAGCAACGGCCACCTCTCTTTCTTCCTCAGCTCTCTTTTTCTCTAGTTCCCTGGTTTTGGCTCTCCCTTTCTCTTCACTTTCTCTCGGTCTACCGCCCTCCTCGCCTTCCTCTTCTTCTCCATTTTAAAGCCGCCGCCTTTGTGTCATCCTTCCTCGACGACAGCCATAGGAGATCTTGGCATATCGACGATGCGGTATGGCAAAAGGCTATGGACTACTGTGGCGAGTACAATGAAGGACAGTGGAGGTTGCGTGGCATTGTGCTGAGTTGACTCAGCTCTTGACCCGGCCCCATTGCGTCCCACACACATACATGTGGCATGCACTAGTCCAAAATACCACACAGTAAGGGAAAAATACCAAAGATACCGCTACTTAAAAGAGAGCTCAACACACATATGTCATCATTAAACTAATTATCCAAATTACAATAATTTAATTACATTCATTCTAGATAATATGCGCACAGATATTACAGAAATCAACATTAATACGAACCTAGTAGCCTTCTTCTTCAACAAACACAGTATCTGATTTCAAAGAAAATAGAATACCATATAAGACTCGTAAAAACCATAGAAGACTCATAAATATGAAGATAAACATATGAAGGGATGCTTTTATGTAACGAACAACTAATATAGAAGGCGAATGGCCCCTATAAATTGATGCTACGTGATAATCAATATTAATAGAAATACTACTTCCTTAAAACAAGGAACATTAGGAAAAAAAATAAACATGAATGAAAATGTACAATAGTATAATAGATTACCGTTTACAAAAAAAATGGCAACTAGTAATTTTCCATATGTAAATTTTGGGGAATTGTTACAACCAGATAGAACATAAATGAGCATTGCAACTCTTCATCAAAACCAATCCCACTAATGTGGGAGAGGGAGTGGTTAATTGATGAGTCATCAATGTAGTTACCAAAGAAAATAATTAACCAATTTTTAAACCACCTTTACATTTAAACCGTAAGATACAATATTAACAGTAGGACATGAAGAGTCTTAGATAACAAAAGTAAGGACAGACCTTGTAACGACCCAATCCAAAGTCATTACCTCTCAACCTAGTGACATTCTTTTTCCATCACATTAACTATGAAACTAAATCCAATAAACAACAATATAAATAAAACACTATTAACTGAAATGAAATTAAACTATTAAATACTCACCAGAATCCTCGATGTGTGGCAGAGTGACTCCATCTCTTCATGTACTAGCAAACTCATATTCCTATCTAGTACCTACGAAAATACCAAAAAACAAACACACATAATTGACCACTAAAAGATCACCTAGAACATACCCCACCTAAACACACCAACAACTCGGCAATAATTGCCAAGGAAACAAGCGTAACCATGCCCACAAGCAACATCCATAGGCATGACACCTAGATGCTAGAACACCAAACTTAGATAATCCACCATTACCTGACAGATAACAAAATCTCGAAAACCATGCCTTTAAAACCTTTTTTTTTTTCAAAATCATATTCTTACTTTTCAAAACCTTTTACATACTTGAAATGACTACTCTTGCCAAATCAAGTCCAAAACCACACCACAGTACACTACGTGATCATACACACTCTCTATGCAGATCAAACAGCCAACAGTGACTGAACACTCTCCATGGTATCTAGAACACCCACCACAACAACACACGAAATACGAAAACAAACACTAAACCATAGCTCCAAAGCCACGGTCTACTCTAGACAAAAACCACAGAGTCACTGCTCCAAAACCACATAAAATACATATCTCAGAAAACAACACTGTAGATATCTCATTTTCACATTTCCTAGAGTCATCTAGGATAAGAACCTTCAAGACGCCCCAGATCACAGGACTAAGGATCTTCTACTCTATCTTCCAGATATCTCATGTTTTCTTTAAAAACATTCTTGATTTTACTTGGTTCAAGGTTGTTAGTTGTGACACAGCTAGTCCGCTCAAGCTAGTGACAAGCTTGAGTCCCTTGAATGTTTTGGTGCAAGTCGCTAGCTGTGGAAGAGCTAACGCTCTTATCTTACTCAAGTTGGTGACAGATTTAAATATTCTGAACATAAAGAAAGTATTTTTTATAATTTCAAGTGATTTCTGAGTATTTTCTGAACTTTTAAGAAGTTTCTGTGGATTTAACATGAGAGATAGGGGCAAAACACAAAAAGACTAGGATAATGCCAGGAAGAGAAGTGACTAGCGTCGCTACCATAAGTACAGGGAACTAGTCTTGTTACCAAAGGTACAGGCAACAACTCTCGTTGCCACAACAACAAGTGATAAGAATCCTAGATTTCTTTTTAAAGATAATTTATCATCCCGAGCTTTAATATAATATATGAGATATCTATAAATATTATCATGATTTTCCTCATAATTATTCTAATTTCTAGGATTTTCTACATACGTAAATATTTATGGAATATCATATAAATATCTATCAATGCTAGATAATTCCAGAAAATTCTAGAAAAAGGCTGACGTCAAGATTAATATCATATATTTTTATCATGATTTAAAACAAGATATGATATTAATTATCACCTTTTAAATGCTAGAATTGTTTATAATTTAAAAAGATAATTTAAACATGTGCTTAATTTCCAAATATTTATTTAATTACGAGACTAGAATTTGTTATAGATATATTTGACATTATTCTCGTAATTATTGGAGATTTTATCTTTTAAATTTGATTTCAATTTTGAAGTTGGATTTAAAATTTGATTTTTAATTCAAATATTTTCTAGAATATTCTAGTAATTTCGAGAGGACTTGAAAATTGCAAACTAGTCATTTACAGTTGCTAAATATTTGTTGAATCAGTTTTGGATTTTTATTTTAAACGTGGAGATATTTAGAGCTCATTGCCACAAGGAGCGGCGATTAGTTTGTAAAAGACAATTTTTGTCTATTTTTCCGCATCAGAAAATAGAACTTTCTGAACTGTCGTTGACCCCTGTGGCGACATATCAGTACCACCAGCGACGAGACCTAAATATCCTATTTTTCGAATTTTCGAGAAGATTTAATATCTAGATATTTCTTGACTTGTTTTTGACGAAATCTAACGTCCTCGTGTCTATAAATTGACCCCCAAACCTTGAGTTCTAAGAGGCCTTCCAATTTTAGAGAGTGGTTGCTAGAAAGATCACTTCCTAGCGAAGCCCTGTTGAAATCATCCTAAATCCATAGAGATCCTTTCAATCCAAGCCTATGCGCACCTTCAAAGCTCCGTCTAAGCCTCCACTTCCTCATCCATTCCACAGCGTACGAGGGTGAAGGGAGTATCTTCCAATTCTTGCATTTTATTTTTATCACATAAGTCCATTGCATGACATAGATTAGCCCATGACATATGCATGCGAGGAACCACCCCTCGGTTAGTATTTAGTTGCATGTTTAAGCTTTTCTTTTGTTATTTGTTTACTACACCTAATCTAATCCATTTTTTCTTGTTTTTATTATTTATTTTGAAGGGAAAAATCTTACATAGCACAAGGGAGCCACCAAACGACATCCAACCGTCGATTCGATGAGCCATCAGATCTCGAGTTTCCACATCATACCAGAAGCGAAACACAAAAGGGATCTTACAAGCACAAAGCAATATTTTAAAACAACAAAACGCCACTCACCGGCGTAGAACCACAACGCCACTCACCAGTGTAAAACCACAATGCCACTCACAAGCATAAAACCACAAATCTCAACCAAAACCTGGCCACAAGCAGTTGTCGAAGATAAAGTCCTTGAACCCTACTATTTCTAGCCCTATGTGTGTGTGTGTTTCTCTCTCTGAGTGGCTGTGTTGACTTGATTCCCTATTTGGGTGGCATTTTGGCCTGTGGTGGCTCATGTGTGTGTGTGCATGGAGTCTTGGTTGGTTTTGATCAAACCATGCATAGTGGTTGACCGGTGCCTTCTTTTTCTTCCTCTTCTTTATTTTCTTCCTCCCTGATTCACGTGACCCGTGCTCATCTCATCTCCTCCACTGACAACTCTGGTGAAGGGTTGTCGATAGGATTCCAGGAGGAGGAGGAGATAAAGAGGAGGGGAGGATGAGGAGGAGAAGGCATTGGCAAGCCTAAGGAGAGGAAACTAAGGAGTGTGTACTGGAGAGAAAAGTGAGGACCAGAGGTGTGGCGGGGGGGAGGGGGGTCGCTAGAGTTTGGCTAATGGCTGAGAGGGCCTGGAGACACCATGAGGAGGAGGAAAGCTCGTCAGTAAGGTGCGTGGCTCGTCAGAGGAGGTATGCGTCCCGTCCCTTCTTCGTTCTTGTTGAAGAATAAAATGAGTAGAAACTATGATAATTAGGAGTAAATCATGGAAAATAGTGGAATTAACGTGAATGGGTAGAAATGCATGCTTAGGAATGATTTATGCCATGTTTATGAATTATGGTGATTTATTGTGGATTTTTGGAGATTTTATGGAGCATGTACTACAGTGTTGGTTTTGCACTCTCTAAGGTTTTGATTTTATTACATGAGCCATAATGGATGGCTTTGAATGATTTTTGTCCCAAGAGGTAGTTGACTTAGAGCCCTACATTTGGTAAATTTTGTGCTGTTTGTGGTTCACCAGAGATGGGTCCACCGATGGCTCCCATTCCAACAAATGGTTGAGCTAGGGCTAAGGCAAATGTGCAAAGAACGTAGAATTTGGTATACTAAATAAATTCGGTATGCCATTTTTCTGTCAATTTAAGCCCCTGAATCCTACTTCGGATGACAAAAAAGGTTTGGTCTACCGTTCTAGGAGTTTTCGGTCGATCGAAATGTCTTGGTCTACCGAGCTAGGGAAATTTGAATGACTGTTTTGAATTTTTGGTCGACCAATCTGGGCACCTGAGCCTATTTCGATCTGTCGTTTTGATTCAATTTGCCAATGTAGAATCCAGTGCCCTAGGCTTGAGATTTTGATGAATGAATTTTTATGTGGTTTCGGCATGTGTTTAATGTGATCCACATAAAAGAGGTTTTGAATCATGGGGACGATTCCATGATAAAGAAATGCATGATTGAGGTGTTTTTGGGTTTGAGTCCCATGCTTGTGAAATGTGAATGATTTTCAAATGATTTCTAGTATATGAGATTTTGGTGGAATCCCCCTACGAGTGGGAGGATGTTTTATGAAAGTGATTTTGAAAAGAAAATCTCATGTTTTGAAAAGTGGATTTTGTGTGGTTCCGGATCCATGTGGGTTGGGTATCGATGATCTGGTAAAAGTATGAGACTCCAATGGAACCAATTGTTGGGCATGACCATGGATGCCGAGGCATGGAGCCACATGGGTTTGGTGTTGGCAATTTAGTAAGAGTACGAGACTCCAATGGAACCAATTGTCAAGCACGATCATGGTAACCAAGGTTGGGGGTGGTTGAGAAACCAGAGTACCCTTTGTGTGTGGGTGTTGACTAGACCTAGAGGTGGAAATCTGAGTGACCAAACATCAAGGGACATCAAGAAAAGATGTAACTCCCTACTTATATGATAAAAGATTGAGCCTTGTAGGCCAGGGCGATGTCCTCGTGCATGGGGAAATGCATCGTGGCAATGCAATAGGGAAGGGGTTGCGACCTCACAGACTGCTTATGTGCTAGGTCACCTCTGATCAAGGTGACAATATAGAAAGTGAATGTGAATGAGTTTGTGGTTTTGGACTGAAACAGGACTATATCAGCTTGAGATTTTAGCCTGGTTCCAGTGAGAGTTGAGACTCGTGGTTTTAATCAATTGTCAGCCAATGTATGTTTGTTTTGAGCCATTTATGGCCTTATGGTTTTAAGCTAGATCTGGTCAATATTATGATTTTCTCAAAATGCATAAGTGTTGAAAATGTATGAGATTTGAATAAAGGAAACTGATTTGAAATGGCATAATTTTGGAATAATGATTTCCCAAGTTTGTGAAATAGTTTTATAACTAATAAAGAATAGTATTTTCTCGTGGTTTCCATGGTTGGGCACTATAACGACCCACACCCTGAGCTGTTACACAAAATCTTCTAGCTACAAATTTTTTTCTTTCTTTAATTACTTATAATAATTTACTTGCATTGAATCTGTAACTAAATACAACATTAAACAACTTAAATCAAATTACTGCTAATTGAATTAAATTAAACGAATCACTTACCCAAAATCTTTAATGTGTGGTTGACCGACTCTATCTTCACGTGCACTAGCAAACTTCTACTCTTATCCTACACCTTAGAAAATACCAAACAAAACACACATGAGTAACCACTGAAAGGTAACCCAGCACACACTCCACTAAAAACTTACATTACTTTAACATCTCTCCTGGATGCCATAGACAATCTCGAGTAATACTCTTTTGCTCCACAAGCAACATAGCTAAGAAATCATATCTTTGAAAACTATTATTTTCTTTTTAAAATCATACTCTTGACTTTCAAAGCCATTTCTGACTTTCCTTTCAAATCTCCAACGTGCTTTTCAAAACTTGATATTCTACTTGATTTGGCCACTCTTACCAAATCAAGTCACAACCACTGGAATGTGCCACACAAACATCAAGCCTCTGCTAAGTCAAACAACAAGAAAATCTCAAAACTAGCACAATCCCTTTTTCTTTTCTAGACACTTTCTTCCTTACTTTAAAATTTCATGCTTTTCTCAAGCATCTTTCTTTTTTGAAAAATCTCATGCTTTTCTTAAAAACTTTTCTTTTTTCTAGAAAATCTCATGCTTTTCAAAAATATTTTCCTTTTCTGGAAAATCTCAAACTTTTCTCTGATGCATCTCTGGAGCATCTTTAGACTAGATTCTACTGAAGTCTCTGGAAAATCTCAAATCTGATTAAAACACAAATCTTGGCTGGAACTAGTTCTAAAACTCAAGTCTCTACAAACTATGGCCACTAGGCCTCTCTTGTGTGTCGTGTTGCCCAGCATCAAGCAATCGTCACCTGGCCACAAGCAGTCTACTGAAGTACGACCAACGATGTCTGCACTGCCACGATGAAAATCCCTGTGTATGGCATACCACCGTTCTAGCCAACAGGCCTCTTTGTACTATAACCACACTAGTCTCTGTCTCAACTAGCACGGGGATGCGTCTCCTCTCGACGCCCCTATGTGTCCGAATACCTGAGGACTCTCTCAACCCATGCCCTACTAGTACCTAACAGTCTTTGTCTCAATCTCGGGCACCGGTATAAACCAGGGTGTCACATCCAACCACTCAGAGGTCTCATATCTCTTGGCTTGCTATCACGTGTCTCTGTATATAGTCAGTACCCTAGGTCTTTAGTACCCGAACAAATGGAGTCTCATACCTCGAAGTCCAATCGGCCCTCGACCCGCAGACCTCAACCTTGGCCTCGTGAATGACGATATAGGAGTCTCATATCGCCAAGATCCGATGGACACTTACTTTAGCCTCTTAGTCTCTAGCCTCAACCTAGGTAATGTGTCCGACCATCTCAAGGATGTCATCACACCCCTTAGTCTTGTCAACATGCTCCATCAGTCTCTTGACCTCAACAACCAAAAACTCTGTAAAAACCTTTACAAAATCCTGCAAGTTTTTTCTAAATTCTTTTGAAAATCCTTTCCAATCTTTTATGAAAATATTTTCAAACACATGGGGAAAGTTGCCAACTCAAGGCAACCTTTGAAAAAGTCAAAACAACACATTTCTTTTGTTCTCAAAATCCTTTTCAAAATCATTTGAATATCTTTGTAAAATTGCTACAAAACACCATACCCACACGGCACAAAACTAAAGACTAGAAACCATGGCTCTAACAAAAGCCTTGACAGCTCCCCTACTATGCCCAAATAATCACACTAAAACCAAAGCAACCATCTTGGAATTCCGTTAAGTTTCCAAGACTAGATGCCCAAACAAACTTAACCAGAACTCCATGTTCTATGCCAATGGTGTAAGACACTTACTGACTCGTATCCCTTAGGAGCTCAACTAGATTAGTGCCTAACAGAATTAGGCAGTGCCACTGACTGACTCTTTCAATGCACCCCAGCAAAAACAAACTAACTCTAAACTTAGGGCTACATCATGATCCCTACTGTTCTTTCTAGGCCATTAGGGAGGAGACTTATTACTTTTAAATCATATTGTCTTTTATGACCTCAATGTCTTACATGGAATCTTGCTAATTCTTTTTAGGCTATTCCTAATGACATTCTAATAATTATCCTAATCATTATTGTATTCATTAAATTATTTCTCCAAGATTAGTATGTATACACACTATATACATATACATACTAATCACACTTAAAACATCATTAAATAGATTCTGGGCCTGATTCAGTAGACCGAAATCTACCAGTCAGCCAAACCATTACTCTGGTCCCAAACTAGAAGGCAAATCGGTATACCGAACCTATTCGATATGCCAAACCAAAGTCTCATGCTAAAACTACTCATCTGAATTGTTATTCTCATTATTAAGGCATGCTAACATTTATCAAGCTCCCTCTTATCAATTAAGTCTCATAACTTAGCACAAATATAGTCAAGGGTGTTGAATGCTGGGGAACTGGCGTTCAACGTTAAATGTTGGTATTCCAGGCGTTTAACACTCAAACATCCAATGCTGTACTAAAATCTATCAACTCTAGCATGCTCTTTATTCCAAAACCATTAAGGGATTTCCAGTAACCCTATGACATACACATTACAACATGCATTCTTAGTAACTACCATTAATCAATTAAATCAGTCAAAACCAAGGAGAAACAAGGCAATAGTGTTGAATGCCCCTTCCTAGGTGTCTAACGATGAATGCCTCAAAGTTAGTGTTCAACACACTGAAAACGCCTTTGCTTTGGAAACTCTCCTTAAATCATGCACATCCCCTCCGAAAACGATACAACCCTTAAACAGAGGTGGAGAGGTATCAGGCACACGCTATATCTTCAAAACTAAATCACAAACACTATAAAACTTTGACTTAAGGGATGTGTAGCTTGTTATGAGACCCAACTCAAGCAAGGTATCTCTCCCCCCCC
>JAMKQA010146242.1:0-19031 GCA_024699735.1 Posidonia australis
ATTCGATCCTACACATATAACCACACATTCAATCACTTTTATTCATTTTTAGGGTTTCAAACCCAAAACTATTCCCAAATTTACCCATTTGGGTTCACATACTCTTCCTCGACATTTACATGGAGAAAACACCACTAACCCATGCTCATTGTCCAGTTAAAACCTTTTGTTTTCATCGTTATATTCACATTTAAGTATATCTAGGCCAGGGCAAAATCTACTGACCGAAAGTAAGGTTCGGTGTACCAAAAATCCTTGGTTCGGTATACAGAGCATTTTCGGTATACTAAAACTCCCTGTTTCTATCGACTGGGTGATTTTGGTCCACCGAAACCAGGTATCTGAGCCTATTCTTATAGGAATTCGGTTTGCCGAACCAAGTTTGGCATGCCGAATTGCCCGTGACTAGGGCACCTCCCCTATTTTGACCAATACATTTGCCGAAACTAGGAACCTCCGACGGACCCCTCAAACATGCATCATAAAACACAAATAAATCATAGGGTCTAGACCAATGATTCTACTTCAAAACCCCTCAAACCATTTATCAATCCATTTACTATGCAATTCATACGAAAATCATAAAGGGGCGAAGCTCGTATGAAACTATTGTACATGCATCCAAAAACTTACATAAATCACCCTAATTTCATCCTAACCACATGATACCTATATTTTCATGCTATCCAACACATTTCCATCCATTCTACTATTTTTCTACAATTTTACATGCTTTTCTCTCCATTTTCATGCATTTAACATGTTAAATGCAAACCGTAGAAATGAGGTGGTAAGGGGAAGAAAGGGGGTTGCGTACCTCCTCCGACGAGCTCTCCCAACTTCGGTGAGTTTCTCCTTGCCCCAGCGAAGCCTTCTCTGATGGTGAACCGCGTGGACAGGGCACTTCCAGTTCTTGCGTCACTCCTCCACTCCTTCCCTCTCTTTGTTTCCTAGCTTCCCTACTGGTAGCCTCTACCCCTCTTTATGTCCTCCTCCTCTACATCGTGCAAGCCTCCCATTGTGTTAGAGATGATGGGGAGGCACGAGCTACCGTCTCATGGTGGCACGGGTCAAGGAAGGAGAAGAAGAAGATGGGGATGGTGCGGCTCGTGATAGAGGGAGAGAAAGAGAGAGGAAAAAGGAGGAACGAAAAAGAAGAAAAGACAAGCACGCTAACCATGGCGACTGTGCATCCTCAAATTGGATTCCACATTGGTCCCAAATCACAAATAGGTGCATAGAAAGCTAACCAAACCCTCACACCCACATGAAACGATAGATTATCCATTAATAAACCATTTATGCAATATTACAATTAATTACATGGTTTACAATTAAAATGGACAATCATGCTAGGTGTCACATCCTACCACCCTTAAAAGAATTTTGTCTTCAAAATTCAACTCTAATAAAACAAGTAGGGGTACTGTCTCTAGATGTCCACCTCGTGCTCCTAGGTAGCCTTTTCTATACCATGGTGTTCCACTGAACTAACACTAACGGAATTACTTTATTCCTATGGATTTGCTCTTTCCTATCCAGTATCTGAACTTCATTTTCCACCATAAACAGGTCCTCTCTCAGCTCCTCTAGTTGCACTAGTATCTTCTAGGACACATCGGCCAAACACTTCCTCAAGATAGATACATGAAAGGTGTTGTGAACACCAGCTAACTTTGGATGTAGATCTAATATGTAAGCCACCTCACCAACCCTCCTTGAAAACTAGTATGGTCTGATGTATCTTGGGCTCAATTTACCTCTCTTTTCGAACTACATCACACCATTGGTTGGTGACACCTTCAGAGAAAACGAAGTCTCCTACCTCAAATTCCAAAAGTCTTTGCCTCTTATCTGCATAGCTTTTTTGTCGACTCTGGGTAGACAATAGCCTCTTCCTGATCAGATCCACCTTACCCCTCGTACTGCAGTACGATATCGGGCCCAACTAACTGTCTCTCACCAACATCATTCCAGCAAGTGGGTGTCCTAAAAGGCCTACCATACAATGTCTCATATGGTTCCAAGCCAATACTGGTGTGGTAACCATTATTATATGCAAACTCAATTAGAGGTAAGTGATCCTCCCAACTACCACCAAAGTCCAAGTCGCAGGCCCTCATCATGTCCTCAAGTGTCTGGATGGTCCACTCTGTTTGGCCATCCATCTATGGGTGAAAGGCAGTACTAAAGTTCAGCATTGTGCTAAAAGCCTCCTGTAGAGCACCCTAGAACCTCGATGTAAACCTCGCGTCTCTATCAGACACAATAGACACTGGGACACCATGCAATCTTACAACCTCAGCCATATACAACTCTGTCAGCTTTGCCAAATGAAGATTCACCCTCATTGGCATGAAATGTGCCAATTTTGTAAGGTGATCCATTATCACCCAAACTATATCATTCTTTCTTCGATTTCGTGGCAAACCCATCACAAAATCCATCAACATATTTTCCCATTTCCACATTGGAACGTCCAAAGGTTGCAAAGTCCCTTTGGGCTTCTGGTGCTCTATTTTTAGTATTTCGTAGGTTGCACACTTTGCCACATACTCAACAATCTCCCTCTTCATCCCAAGCCACCAGATATTCCTCTTTAGGTCTTTATGCATCATGGTGCTTCCTAGATGAATAATATAACTAGAGTGGTAGCTTCGTCTAGTAGGCTATTCTTGATTTCCCCTATTTGAGGTACATACAATCTCAAATCATACATTAACCCACCATCTACCCTAACTGAAAGGTGTGGGGTATTACTAGCTTCCCCTAGAAGTCTGACACAAAAGAATCATACTGTTGAGCTGTGACAATCGCTTTGATCATGTTCAGGTGAACAAACAAATAGGCCAACCCCATTCTGGCAGTTCTTTGAGATTGTCTCCAAGGCTTGCACTCCGCTAGTCTCTCTAACAATTTCCATTCACGAATCATTAGGCTAGCCATGACATGAGTGCGCTTTCTCTGACCATTTACAACCACATTTTCTTTCCCTGGGTGGTATGACAAACTAAAATCATAATCCTTGATGTACTCCACCCAGCGCCTCTATCTCAAGTTCAAATCCACTATGAGTAAAGATGTACTTCAGACTATTATGATCTGTCTACACCTCAAATTGTTTGCCATACAAATAATGCCTCCAAATCATCAGTATTAACACAACAGCTGCCATCTCCAAATCATGGGTGAGATAATTCTTCTCATGATCTTTCAATTGGCGTGAGGCATACACCACCACCCTACCATGCTGCATAAACACAGATCCCAAACTAGTACCATAGGCATCACTATAGACTGTGAAACCACCACTCCTAGAGGGCAACGTCAAAATTGGAGTTGATACTAGACGAGCCTTTAGCTCGTTGAAGCTCTCCTCGCACTGCCAATCCCAAGCAAAGTGCACTTCCTTTCGGGTGAGTCTGGTCAATGATGCAGCAATCTTGGAGAAATCTCCTATAATATCTTGCCAAGCTGAGAAAACTTCTAATCTCAGTTACTGTCTTTGGTCTAGCCTAACTGCTCATAGCCTCTAATTTGGTTGGATCTACCTTAATGTCATCTCTTGAAATGATATGACCAAGGAAGGACACCTCCTCCAGCTAAAAATCGCACTTGGAGAACTTAACATAAAGTTGATGCTACCTCAGCGTCTCCAATACGATCCTCAAATGCCTCTAATGAGTATGAACATCTAGAGAATACAATAGAACATCATTCATTAAGATGACCACAAATTAATCCATATAGGGCCTAAATACCCTATTCATCAGGTCCACAAAAGCAGGCGGCGCATTCGTCAACCCGAATGGCATAACCAAAAACTTAAAATATCCATAATGGGTACGAAAGGCTGTCTTCTGCACATCTGGCTCACTAATCCTCAATTGATAGTATCTAGATCTTAAGTCTATCTTGGAAAACACCGATGCTCCCTCCAACTGGATGAACAAATCGTCAATCCTAAGCAGTGGATAGTTGTTCTTTATTGTGACCTAGTTTAACATCCAGTAGTCTATACAATGCTGAAGTGAATCCTCCTTCTTTTTCACAAACAAGATTTGTGCTCCCCCAGGTGAAACATTGGGATGTATGAATCTCATATCCATCAGTTCCTACGGCTGATTCCAAAGCTCCCTCAATTCAGCAGGTGTCATCCTATATAGAGCCTTAGAAATAGGACCTAATCCTGGCACCAAATCAATCACAAACTCCACTTCCCTGTGTGGTGGCATTCCAGGCAATTCCTCTGGAAAAACATCAGGATATTCCCGTACTACCAGCGAGTCTTGAATCTCAATCACAGGCAAAGTAGAAACTGCCACATAGGCCAAATATCCCACACTACCACTTGCCAGATGATGATAGGCCTTGATAGTAGAAATCACTTTTCTGGGCTCACTCGGTTTGGTGTCTTATACCACTCACCAGCCTTTCCTTGGACACTCTACCAAAACTCTTCTCTTGGCACAATCTATCATGACTTAATGCTGTGCTAGCCAGTCCATTCCCAAGCTAACATCATAATCCTACATGTCCATTAGAATCAAACAAGCCTAAAAATTCCTGTCCCCCATTTGGACATCAACTAGTCTCAAATACATCCACGCTAGACTGTGTTCTCCCAATGGAGTGACTACATCTAGTTGGAATGCCAATCTGGCTAGGCTGGTCCCGATCTTAGAACAAAATGACTCAGAGACAAAAGAAAATGAACTCCTAGAGTTGAGCAAGACTCAGGCCATCTGATCAACCACAAGAAAAGATCGTATCATCAACACACCATAACCATAATCATAATCATAATAAAAGATAGTGTTGATCATAGATAGAATCCATTATTACAAGACAAGATCTAACTCATACAGCCGTACTAGTTCTCACCTTCTACCACATCTCTAGATGGACCAGCATCTCGGCCAGTGGTGGAGGACACTCTCCCCTTGGTAGACTGACGTGGCGCATCTTCTGCTGGCTTTGGCTCATTGGGACAGTCCCTCTGATAGTGCCAGGACTTCCTGCAGTTGTAGCATACTAAACTATCTAAGCTCCTCTGCGTTTGCCAACACTGTGCCGCTACATGTCCCATCATGCCACAGACGTGGCATGGTTCCACCTATGGGTCACTGTTGGACCCTACATGGCTGAAACCCACACTAGCTTCTCTTCCAAACGTAGGTCATGGCTTTTGCTTCATCCTAGAGCTATCAAAACTCCTAGAACTTGGCACTCCAGTCACTGACGATCGAGAAATGGATGGTCGGGAGATAGAAGATTGAGAGATAGACTTTCTCCCCTTTTACTTCTTAGGATACTCTTCTTGGAACAACCTATGATCATCCTCATAGCACCTTGCAAGCTCAACAGCATCTGCTAATGTTTGGCATCTAAAGCCAACAACTCCGGATCTCAGCATAGGATTCAATCCTTCTACAAATTTCTTGGCTTTATTCTTCTTGGAATCTATAGCCTGAGAGAACTACTCTAGTCGAAGGAAGGATGCCTCATACTCAGCCATAGTCTAGCTCCCCTACTTCAGCTTCTAGAATTCTTTGTCCTGCTTATCCCTCTAATGCTCATGCAAAAACCTCTCATAGAATGCCTCTCGGAACGCCTCCCAAGAGATCATCAGTAGGTCTGCATCCAAGAATTTGGTGCGGTGCATGACACTCAACCACTGATCAGCAACACCTTTAAGCTGAAACGTTGGGATCTGGAACCACTTCTCTGCGGGACACTCGATCCCCACTAGGATCTTCTCCACCTCCAGGAACCATTCCTCACACTCCTTTGGAGTGTCGCGCCCTCAAAAGTCGGCACGTCAAGCTAGTGAAATTGCTCAATCCATGGGTCTCCCTTCACCTTATCCCTGCTACTACTGCCAACGGACTCCGTGAAACCCCACATCATCTCGCCGAAATCTCGTCTCATATCTCTCCATGCATTGCCCTCTCCAATCTCGGAGTCAGGCACAAGAGCCATGCCATAGCTACAGCCTCAACAAGACATCTTCCTACCAGCACTACAAAAATACAACAACCAAAAATTCAAGTGCACGACTCTCTATTATGTAGTCCTATGGAGCCACTAAACCGAACATCACCAAGCTAGTGCATTAGATGTAACCTTAGCTCTGATACCACTCTGTAACACCTCAATCCTGGGCACACTACCAAAATCACAGTATCATAAGCAAAATTACACTAATTACAGCAATAATTAAATAACTGTAACTAAGGCACACCTCTAGGAAATGATGTGCAGCTAGAAGCTCCTACTTCGACACTGGAACTCAACTACACACGACCTGCACTTGAAAACAAACCAAAGCATGCATGAGTGACATCTAAGTCACCTAGTATGCGCCCCAAACACACAAGCCATAAAATCCGATAGAAGCAATAAAAATACAACTATAATGTATAAAAACCTGATTTTCTTTTTGAAAATCCATTTTAAAACATCATCCTCTTTTTCCACTGAAATCACATGGGAATCTGTAACAAAAGACCACTCGTTTCAATACTCACATTTCCTATCCTTTTTAAAACATTTGGAATTTGTTCCAAAACCACATTCTTTCTAAAACTCATTTTTCTTTCTTTTTTATAGTTTTTGAAAACCTTTCTCATATTATGAGAAATTCACACACTTGACCAAGTCGAGCCTAAAACACAATGTCATATAGGGCTCAAATCCAAAATCATAAATACCCACTGGTAACTGGTTAAAACACAATTCGTATTTGATTCTAGGATTTTAGGACTCTTCATAAGTCCAATACTAGCCAAACCACAATTCTTTCTTTTCACAAAACCACACACTTTTCTTATTCATTTCCACTTTTCTTTATTGATGTTACCTTCATCAGGGATAACCAGGCACACAAGCAGTAGGTGAGGATACATTTCCCTTACCTGTCTGCAATACCGCTGTGAAGTTCCACGTGTAGGAGGACAATGCCTCGGCCAAACGGCCTCAATTTGTTTTCTTATATGTACGGGGATACATCGTTATCTAACGTCCCATCGGTGACCTGAACGACTAGGTTCAAGAACCCAGGCTTAGCCTACACCATCGGTGACCTGGACACCTAGGTCTCATATACCTAGGCCCATCCTACATCGTCATGAGCCCCGTGACCTGAACACCCAGGTCTCATATCCTCAGGCTTAGCCAACACCGTCTCAAGCTCGGCAACTACAGTCATATTTGACAATTGGTTTCATTGGAGTATCATACTCATACCACAATGTCAACACCAACCCTCGTGGTTCCTTAACATACTACTTGTGTTTTATTTCCAAACTCTTTAAGTTTTTCTTTTCAAAACCATTTTTCGTTTCATTCTTTTCAATGTAGGAATCTTTTCCATGCAACACATGACCCCCTTCTAGGGTCCCAACTCAATTTATGAAAACCATACCTTAAAATTATAAATTGGGTCTCATGCCTAAAATTACATATAACCACACATTCAATCACTTTTATTCATTTTTAAGGATTCAAACCAAAAACCATTCCCAAATTTACCCATTTGGGTTCACATATTCCTTCATGACATTTACATAGAGAGAACACCATTAACCCATGCTCATTGTCCATTTAAAACCTTTTATTTTCATCTTTATATTCACATTTATGTATATTGGGGCAATGCAAAATCGACAGATCTAAAATAAAGTTCGATATATCGAAAATCCCTGGTTCGGTATACCGAGCATTTTCGGTATATAAAAACTCCCTATTTCGGTCGATCGGGTTATTTTGGTCCACTAAAACCAGGTATCCGAGAATAATATGCCAGGAATTCAGTATGTCGAACCCAATTCAGCATGCCGAATTACCCGTGACCAGGGCACCTCCCTAGTTTCAGCCAACACATTCGCCGGAATTTGGAGCCTCCAACGCACCCCTCATACAAGCATCATAAAACACTAATAAATCATGGGGTGTAGACTATTGAATCTACTTCAAAACCCCTCAAACCATTCATCAATCCATTCACTATGCAATTCATATGAAAATCATAATGGGGTGATGCTCTTAAGAAACAACTATATCATGCATCCAGAAACTTGCATAAATCACCCAAATTTCATCCTAACTGCATGATACCTACATTTTCATGCTATCCGACACATTTCCATCCATTCTAAGATTTTTCTACGATTTTACATGCATTTAACATGTTAAACGAAAACCGTAGAAACGAGTGGGTAAGGGGAAGAAAGGAGGCTACATCCCTCCTTCGACGAGCTCTCCCAACTCCAACGAGCTTCTCCTTGCCCCAACGAAGCCTTCTCTTTTGGCAAACCTCATGGACAGGGCACCACCAGCACATGCGCCACTCCTCCTCACCTTCCCTCTCTCTATTCCCCAACATCCTCCTGCTTGCCTCTGCCACTCTTTATCTCCTACTCCTCCGTGTCGCGTTGGCCTCCCATCGTGTCGAAGAGGACAGGGAGGCATGCACTGCCATCCTATGGTGGCACAAGTTGGGAAGGAGAAGAAGAAGACAGGGATGGTGCTGCTCGTGAGAGAGGGCTCGTGAGAGAGGGAGAGAGAAAGAGAGAAAAGAAGAAAAGATAAGCATGCTAACCAAGGCGACTATGCATCCTCCAATCGGACTCCACATTGGTCCCAAATAACAAATAGGTGCACAGAAAGCCAACCAAACCCTCACACCCACAAGAAACAATAGATTATCCATTAATGAATCATTTATGCAATATTACAATTAATTGCATGGGTTACAATTAAAATGGATAATCAGGCCGAGGTGGCACACGTAAGGTTTGAACTTGTTTTATCAAGCTTCTACCACTGACAGCTGCCCAATGATACAGGCTATGAAGTCGATAGGGTAAGGTAGGGCATGGCATGATAGGGTGTGGCCTCCTGACAATGGCGATGGCGACGGCGTGATAGTAGCATTCACTGTGTTCTTTTCTCATAGTGGCGGCATTCACTGTGTTCTTTTCTCATAGTGGCGGCATTCACTGTAGTGTGATCTACACATCCACAAGTCACGTCGGTACCTCTCACTTGCTATTTGCACCACTGACATTTGCTTGTAAATTGTGCTAATTATTACCTCCTGTAGTAGTTGCCTAGCATATGCACTGATCCGTACAGTACAAAACCAAGGAAAAACCGTGAACATAACCAACGAAACAAATACAAGTTCACCACGATTACCAACAAATATCCACATAATTATAGGTAATCAAGTCACAGCTTATCCAGATTACAGATGAACAAATACCAATCCTCAATACAGGATTACATCATTTTTGGATTTTTGGGCTACCAAATCTACAGTCCCATTCCGCCATCAACCATTATAGTGAAGATATTGCATTATCGAACAACCTCTGGCTTTCTCTCACATCTTCTGGCTTTCTTTCACTACTGTGATTTCTGTATCAAGGAGCCTTCGGTGATCACTATCGAACAACATCTGGCATTCTCTCACACACTTGATGTTCTGTCGTTCTGATGGTGACACTAAAAATTTTCTACTATTTCTTTTGTTTCTTCAAAATTTCTTCAATATTTTTTCCTTACGATGTAACATTGAAATATTATTTTAACACTAAAATTTGATTTTCTTTCATTTTTATGAATTTTATGATTTTATAATAGAAATGTAACCCTAAAATTTGATTTTCATTTCTACTTGAACATTCAAATTTTATTATCTTTCATCTTTATGCATATATGATTTTATAATAAAAATGTAACACTAAAATCCAATGCAAGAGCTTCCACCACAAAGGTACATTATAAGACTAAATTTTAAGAAATTTTGCAATTCCTTAATGAGCCATTGAGGAATTGCAAGGCTTCACTTTCGTCACTATTTGTCTTAATTAAATGAGAAAAGTTCTTCAACATCTAGTGAAGTGTTACTTGACAAAAATATGGAGGCTCAAGCCCCCATATAATGGTAGACAAAAACCAAAGGATTTTGAGATGAATGTTAGAAAGACTCCTACAAATTCAACAATTCAACAATAATAGGCATACATATATGCCTACAAATAGAGATGTATTATGATACTATTTGAAGTGTTTCATGTATCGATGTTGCAATAGCTGAAAACATCAATTAAACATAAAGAATTAAATTAAAGGGGAGTATGCAAAATCATGCCATAACAAAATTTCTTTGTTTTAACTTCATTGATGCTTTTTATTTGAATCCCTTGTTTTTTTATTTGAGAAGTAAACTTCTGGATTATTCATCTCACTAAATGATGCACTTGAAAATTACTTAGACTTATATGGGGTTGTGAAGATATGTTGTAAATTCTAAACAATCTTGGAAACACAATTTTTGTATTTCTATCTGATTTTGTTTCCAAACACTAATCAATAGCAAAGTCAATTTTCTCATTGAATCTACTTATGTTGATTGGTTACTCTTTTGTCAAGATGGTTATTGATATGCCTCCTTTTAGTTTAGGAATAGGCCTCACACAAGAAGATATCCCTAGTAGCCCTTCAAAATACATAAGAAGCCGAAAGGCTTGGAGGTTCATAGAATTTGGACTACAAACAAAGTGATAGCAGCTACTAGAGCTAAACAAATTGGTGGTGAAGCTTCAACTTATTCTATGAGGCCAATGAAAAGAAATAAAATGCTAACACACTAATGAAAAAAGAAAATCAATGACAAGGAACCACAGAAAAAAAAAATGAAAGATGAAAAGAAGTTTGAAGAAGAAGAAGAAGGTAATTTTGCTTTTAATTATACTTAGCATTCAAATCAATATTATGGTTAATTTTTTAAATGTTTATATGTTTATAATGGAAAGCATTAATGAGGAAGAAGATTCTGACATGAAAAGTAAGAAGAAACTAAAGAAGAAAGATTATGATTGTAAGTTTCTACGATGAATATTATAGTTAATTATTTTAATTTTTGATTCATATTTTTATTGTATGTTACTTATTGTAGTTTTTATTTAGTTTTTATTTTAGTATTGTAGTTATTGATTTCCTTTTTATTTTACTATTTCAAATTACAGCAAAAACAAGAATCCAACTGCATTATCTCCCTTCATCTTACTACAAACTTACAGAAGAAAGTTGTATTCACAAAATCTGAGTTGGAGGTGATTTAGAGTATACCTTCTAGTCAATTTTTTTTGGTCAAGTTTTAGCGTGAATGTTTATGTGATAGACACATTGATTGGGAATTACCTTGGTGGGAATTTAGTCTTACTAAATGGAAAGAAGATGGATTTCACAAAGGAACCATTTCTTGAAAACCTTAGAATTCCAACTGGGACTGAGAAAATAGATATACAAAATATTATGGAAGACACCATTGAGATTGAAAAACTCTGCCCATCAAAGGACAGCATTGTAACATGGGAAATAAATCTATTGTTTGAGAAGGTCATTAAAGTTAGGAACAAATACACACCAAAAATCATTTCCAAGCTTTGGTTGTTGTTTATCATGGCTGCTTACCTTGTTCCAGATTCGAATTGTGCAATCCTAAAGGGACTATTTGCCTATGTGGAAAATTTGGATGAAATAGATAAGTAATATTAGGCATCATTCACTTATGAGATGCTCCTCATGAACATGAAGACATGTTACAATAGAGTAAAGGAAAGAGAGAGAACAAATACAAAAGCAATTGCATACATTGTTGGATGTTCTATAGCTTTATGTGTAATTGTTAATTTTCTTTATTAACATTATTTGTATGATTGTAAAATTAATAAGTACATTTTTTCATTTTATAGATATGATACTTTGAGAACACAAATAGTTGCTCACAAATGAACTCATTAGCAAGACAACTTTTCAAAAAGTGGGCAATCCAAAGATTAAAAAAATAAATCCAATCAAGGTTTGCTTCTTTTCAAATGTACAGTTATGTGTATTCCTTTTTTGTAAAATTTTAGTATCATGTTTGTAGATTTCAGTGTTGCATGTTAATTTAGTGTTTATTTTTTTACTTTTAGAGGTAGATCCATGATGGGACTTCAATAGCTACTACTTCAATGAATGAAATGTGGATTCAAGAAAGGTTTGAATTGACTAAGCGATTAACAAAAGTAAAGTTGGAAATTGAGAAAGTAAAGAAAGAAAATTGTATCGTAAGGAAGGCAAAAGAAAATGTGAATGGTTGTGAAGTATTGATAAAAGGGTGGATAAGCTAAAGATTAACCATGAAAAATTAGCAAAGGATGCATGGTGATAGGAGGTTGAGAATATGTAACGCCCTGATCCCGGGCATGCTACCAAATCATAGTATCTTAAGCATAATTACAATAATTCCAGAAACATTAAATAACTGTAACTAAGGCTCACCTTCAAGATCTCAATGTGCGGTTAGAAGCTCCGACTCCTGCACCAGAACTTGACTGCACACGATCTACACCTGATAACCAAATAAGCACGCATGAGTGACGTCTAAGTCACCTAGTACGCGGCCCAAACACACCAAACCACGAAATCTCTGTAAAACCAATAAAACTCAACTTTTAATTTTCAAAGTTGGTTTCTTTTGAACATCCAGTTTTAAAACACCCTTTTCTTCTCATTTAAATCATTTGGGAGTGTGGTCCCAATTCCATAATTTTTCAAAACTCATCTTCCTTTTCCTTTCAAAACATTTGGAATTTATTCCAAATCACATTCTTTTTCAGAAACTCATATTTTGCATTTTCTTTTAAAACATTTGGAAATCATTTTCCAAAACATGCCTTTTTCAATCCTTGGGATTTCTTCCCAAAATCACCCTTCCAAAATTCATATCTCTAACCAGATCCAGCCTAAAACACAATGCCTCTCAGGCTCAAAAACTGAAATCATCAATATTGGCTGGTAACTGGTTAAAACATCATCATTATTTCTTTCCAGGATTTTAAGACCATTCATGAATCCAATCCTAGTCAAGCCACATTTCTTTATTTTTACATTTTCACTTTTCTTTACTGATGTTACCTTGATCAGGGGTAACCAGGTAGACAAGTAGAAGGCGAGGACATCTTTTCCCCTACCTCCCTGCATTACTGTGGTGAAATTCGCCGTGCTGGATGCCACTAGCCCGGCCAACCAGCGTCAATCATTTTTTTTCATACATGCATGAGGATACGACTTTGTCTGACGGCCCATCGGTGACCCGAACCACTAGGTACAACAACCCAGCCTCAGCCTACACCGTTGCTGACTCGAACAACTAGGTACAATAACCTAGTCTCAGCCTACACCGTCACGTGCTCGGTGACCCGAACAACTAAGTACAGCAACTCAGGCTCAGCCTACACCGTCTCAAGCTTAGCAACCACAATCGTGTCTGGCAACTGGTTTCATTGGAGCCTCATACTCCGACCACGTTGCCGACACCAACCCCCGTGGTTCCTTAACACATTATTTTGGTTTCGTTTTCAAAATTCTATAAGCTTTTCATTTCAAAACAATTTCCATTTCATTCATTTTCATTGCTAGAATTTGTTTCCATGCAATACTTGAACCTCTTGAGGGGTCCCAACTCAAATCATTTAAAATCATGCTTTAAAAATCACAAATTGGGCCTCATGCCCAAAACCACTCATAATCCACCATTTGTTCAGTTATAGGGTCTAAAACCCAAAACCAAGCCGAAATTCACTTATTTGGGTTCCCACATTCCTCCATGTCATTTAATGCGGAAACATTCATTAACACATGTTTTACGTACACTTAAAACCATTTATCCTTCATTTATAAGCACATTTATGTATATTAGGGTTAGGACAAAATCAACAGACCGGAACTCGGTTCAGTATACCGAAAATCCCTGATTCAATATACCGAACATTTTCGATATACCAAAAGTCCCTGATTCGGTCGACCGGATGATTTCGATCTACCGAAACTAGGTAACCAGGCTTAATCTATCAGGATTTCGGCATACTGAATTCAATTAGGCATACCAAATACCTCACAACCAGGGCATTCCCTTGTTCTAGGCGGCAAAAATCGCCCAAGGTTGAAGCCTTAGTCGAACCTCCCAAACTCACAACACAAATTACCATAAAATCATGGAGTGTAGACCCTTGAGTCTACTTCAAAATCCCTCAAACCATTCCTCAATCCATTAGCTATGTGATTCATACGAAAATCACAAAGGGGAGGTGCTCTAGAACGCCTACTATAGCCTTCAACCCAAAAATTTGCATATTCCTACAAATTCCTATCCTAACTGCATGATATCTATGTTTTCATGCATTTCAACTCATTCTCATCAATTTCCCAATTTTTCTACGATTTTACATGCATTTTTCGTCATTTTCATGCATTTCTTACTTCATTCAATCATAAAGGAAACGAGGAGGGACAAGGGTCGCGTACCTGGCTAAGCCATCCGGTGACCCACCTACACTCCAGTGAGCCTCCTCGTGCCCAACGAAGCTTCCTTCTCCGGCAACTTTGTAAGCCACCTCCTCCTCGGTCGAGCACCACTCCTCCTTCTCTTCTCCTCTCTCGGTCACCCATTCCTCTCCTCGCTTGGCACTGCCTTCCTTTAACCTTTTCTCCACTCGTGTTGTGCCAGCCGTCCATCACGTTAGAAGAGACGGCAAGGCATGGGCCCCTATCGCTGGTGGCATGGGTGTGGTGAAAAAGAGGAAGAAGAAGACGGGGGAGAGTGAAAGGATATAGCCCGTGAGAGAGAGGGAAAACGAAAGGAGAAAAAGAAGGAAAGATAGGCACGCAAACTGAGGCAACTATGCATCCTCAAATTGGACTGCACATTCGTCCCAAGTCACAATCTGGTGCACAGAAAGCCAACCACAAGCTCATACAACCATGAAACAACAAATTATCCATTAATAAACCATTTATATAATATTACAATTAATTACATGGTTTACAAGCAAAAATGGATAATCATGCCCAAATGTCACATCCTACCCCCTTAAAAAAATTTCATCCTCGAAATTCAGTTCTAAGGAAACAAGTATGCGTACTTTCTCTGGCTGTCCATCTCGTGTTCCCAGGTAGCCTCCTTTGTACCATGGTGTTGCCATTAAACTAACACCAATGGAATCACTTTAGTCTTGAGGACTTGCTCTTTCCTGTCCCGTATCTAGAGTACATTTTCTACCATAGACAGGTCCTCCCGCAGCTCCTCTGGCTGCAATGGTATCACTTGGGACGGATCGGCCAAGCACTTCCTCAACATAGACACATGGATGGTGTTGTGCACACCTGCCAACTCTAGCGGCAGATCTAGTTTGTATGCCACCTCACCAACTCTCTTAATCTGGTTCGGTCCGATATACCTTGGGCTCAACTTGCCACTCTTACCAAACCGCATCACAACCTTGGTTGGTGACACCATCAGGAAAACGAAGTCTCCTACATCGAATTCCAGAGGTCTCCACCTCTTATCAGCATAGCTCTTCTGCTAGCTCCGAGCAGACAACCTCTTCCTGATCAAATCCACCTTGCCCTCGTACTGCTGTACGATCTGAGGCCCAACTAATTGTCTCTCACCCACCTCACTCCAGCAACTAATTGTCCTATTGTGTTTGCCATACAATGCCTCATATGGTGCCATACCAATACTCGCGTGGTAACTGTTATTATATGCAAACTCAATCAAAGGTAAGTGATCCTCCTAGCTACCACCATAGTCCAAGGCTTAGGCCCTCAGCATGTCCTCTAGTGTCTGGATGGTCCTTTCTGTTTGGCCATCCATCTTAGAATGGAAAGCAGTGCTAAAATTCAACATCGTGCCAAAAGCCACCTATAGTGCTCCCCAAAACGTCGATGTAAACCTCGTGTCTCTGTCAGACATGATAGACACTGGGACACCATGCAATCTCACAATCTCAGCCACATACAACTCTGCCTGTTTTGCCAAAGGAAGATTCACACTCATTGGCAAGAAATGTGCCGATTTTGTAAGACGATCCACTATCACCCAAACTATATCATTCTTTCTTTGGGTTCGTGGCAAAACCATCACAAAGTACATCGACACATTTTCCCATTTCCACACTAAAACATCCAGAGGTTGCAAAGTCTCTCTGGGCTTCTGGTGCTCTTTCTTCAACATCTAGCAGGTTGCACACTTCGTGACATACTCAACAATCTCACACTTCATCCCAGGCCACCAAAAGTTCCTTTTCAGGTCTTTATACATCTTGGTGCTTCCTAGATGAATAGTGTATTTGGAGCAGTGAGCTTCATCCAATAGACTGTTCTCGATTTCCTTTATTTGAGGCACATATAATCTCAAATCATACTACAACCCATCGTCTACCCCAACAGAAAATGAGGGGCATTACTAGCTTCCAATTTCCTTTAGATATCTGACACAAAAGAATCATATTGCTAAACTATGACAATTGCCTCGATCATTCTCGGGTGAACAGACAAATTAGCCAGTATCACACTAGCGGTTCCCTAAGACTGTCTCCATGGCCTGCACTCCACTAGTTCCTCTAACAATTTCCATTCATGGATCATCAGACTAGCCATGACATGAGTGCACCTTCTCAGATCATCTGCAACCACATTTTCCTTCCCTAGGTGGTAGGACAAACTAAAATCATAATCCTTAATATATTCCATCCAACGCATCTATCTCAAGTTTAAATCCTTCTAAGTAAAGATGTACTTCAGACTCATAAGATCTGTGTACATCTCAAACTGTTCACCATGTAAATAGTGCCTCTAAATCTTTAAGGCAAACACAACAGCTGCCATCTCTAAATCATGGGTGGGATAACTCTTCTCATAATCTTTCAACTGGCGCGAGGTATACGCCACCACCCTACCATGCTACATCAGCACACACCCCAAACCAGTTCCATAGGCATAACTGTAAACTATGAAACTGCTACTCAAAGAGGGCAAAGTCAAAACTAGGGCTAACACCAGACGAGCATTCAACTCATTAAAGCTCTCCTTGCACTGCCAATCCCAGGAAAAGTGCACTTCCTTTCTGGTCAGTCTAGTTAATGGTGCAGCAATCTTGGAAAAATCTTAAATGAATCTCGTATAATATCCAGCTAGGCCAAAAAAACTTCTAATCTCAGTTACTGTCTTTAGTGAATCTCCTCAATCGGAACTCCCAAACTCACATCACAAATTACCATAATATCATGCAGTGTAGACCCTTGAGTCTACTTAAAAACCCCTCAAACCATTCCTCAATCCATTAGCTATGTGATTCATATGAAAATCACAAAAGGGAAGAACTCTAGAACGGCTAATGCAGCCATCAACCCAAAAATTTGCATATTCCAACAAATTCCAATCCTAACCCCATGATATCTATGTTTTCATGCATTTCAAGTCATTCTCATCAATTTCCCTATTTTTCTACGATTTTGCATGCATTGTTCGTCATTTTCATGCATTTCTCACTTAATCTAACCACAAGGGAAACAAGGAGGGACAGGGGTCACGTACCTGGCTCAACCTTCTGGCGACCCACCTACACTCCGGCGAGCCTCCTCGTGCCCCAGCGAAGCTTCCTCCTCCAGCAACTTCACAAGCCACCTCCTCCTCGGTCGTGCACCGCACCTCTTTCTCTTCTCCTCTCTTGGTCGTCCTTTCCTCTCCTCGCTTGCCACTGCCTTCCTTTAGCCTCATCTCCACCCGTGTCGCGTCGATTGTCCATCACGTCGGAAGAGAAAGCAAGGCATGGGCCTCTGTCGCTGGTGGCATGGGTGTGGGGAAGAAGAGGAAGAAGAAGACAGGGGAGGGTGGAAGAATATAGCCCAAGAGAGAGAGAGGGAAAAAGAAAGGAGAAAAAGAAGGAAAGAAAAGGAAGGAATGATAGGCACACAAACCAAGGCAACTGTGCATCCTCAAATAAGACTCCTCAATTGTCCCAAAGCACAATCTAGTGCACAGAAAGCCAACCATAAGCTCACACAACCAAGAACAACAATTATCCATTAATAAACCATTTATATAATATTACAATTAATTACATGGTTTACAAGCAAAAATAGATAATCAAGCCCAGATGTCACAGAATGTCAACCTTTGTGTTGAGTTGGAAAACTTGAAAAAGAAAGTGAAACAACAAGAAAAATACTATGAGGAGTTGAAGAATTTTTTGTCAAATGCATGCATTGATTATTCTTATGAATATCAAATTGATTATGGGTATGGTGACTATACAACCATGAATGGTGATCAGAAGGACAAAGGCAACAATGAAGTAAATATTGTTTAGAAAGAAACTGAAAAGCAAGAAGATGTTGATGTCGAGGAGGAGAACAAGATGAAAAATGAAATAAAGAAGGAAAGCAACAATGAATATGATGTTGCTACTGAGAAGGAAAAAAGAAAAGATATTGCTAATATGGATGAGGAAGATGATCTTGACCATGAGCCTCTAAAATTAAGGAAAGTTTATGACTTAGAGAGGTCCATTTTAGTAGGTGGCAATGAACAAACTTTGGGAAAAAGAAAAGAAACACAAAAAAGAATACGAAGACTCCAAGCTCCATGATAATAAAATTAAAAACAAAAGAGAGGAAGCCAACTTCAAAGGGTAAAAAATTAAGAGAAAACAATGACAAAGCTTGAAAGAAGGTAGAATGTACAAGTTTTTCATTTTAACATGTTTTTTGAATTAGGTAGTTAAATTAAAAATCATGTTCTTATGTAAAATAGGTTCTTTGCTTCAAGGACTATCCAAGTGTTAATATGGTTTTAGGGAAAACACATTCTGTGATCAATGGTTTTGCAATCACGTACACTAACGAGGGAGTAAAATTTTATTTCAATATCTAATGCTTAGTTTTCAATGCACACATGGTACAATGATGAAATACTTCTTTATGGATAGATGATTAAGTATTAGAGTTTGATGGTAAATCTAGAGATGGTGTCCTTGAATACAAGAGTTTTAGAATTCCATGGTAACTCAAGAGATTTGACTATAATCTTAGTTTATAGTTGTAACCATGCCGGCGAGGAGGTTCCGCAAATGAATGCGAAATCGGTCGGCAAAATCACGTCGAAAAAGCAAAATAAAACGGAGTCGCCACCTA
>JAMKQA010146252.1:0-11006 GCA_024699735.1 Posidonia australis
CCCCCCCCCCCCCTTTTTTTTATAACATGCAATTATCCCACCCCAAAAATATGTAACCTAACCTCCACCAAGTCACACGCGGAAAAATGGGAGTAAGTGTGAGCGGGTGAGAGGGCACGGCGATCTGGGCTCTCGCGCGGGGAGGCGATGCGGGGAGGCAGCGGCGATCTAGGCTCTCGCGCGGGGAGGCAGCGGCGACGCTGAGGCAGGGCACGGGGAGGCAGCGGCGATCTGGGCTCTCGCGCGGGGAGGCAGTGGCGATCTGGGCACGGTGGCTCTGATACCACTTGAAGGAGAAGGGACGCCCTTTACAGAGTGTTCCGGCGATGCTCGAGTGGGGCTCCGGCGATGATCAAGCAGGAGAATCACTGTAAGTATTTTCTATATTTCTCAGCTGTGTCTTCTCCTCTATTTATAGGGGACCCTTGACCATCCCTCCGCCCTCCTCCAACGGCTCCTCTTTCAGTCGTTTCATTTCCGGCCATAAAGGCCTGGTAACCGTCGTATTCAACACGACCATGAATGGGTGAAACGGTCGTCCATTTCACCCTTCATTTGAAATGGTCTTCAATGACCATTACTGATCATTACTCACATTCTGATGGTATTGCTATTCAATTTGGAAGTGATTTTATTGTAAAGGTGAATAAATGTATATAGAAAAATATTTTAATTTGAATGAAAAATGAAATAAATATCAGAATAAGTAGAAAACATGTAGATTAATAATAATCAACTTTATTATTAAGATATATATCTAGTTTAAAATATTTATACATTATATTATATATGTATTAATTTTTAAACAAAAAATAAATACACTTTACACATACATGTATCAGAATAACTTAGAGGAATGACTTCATTCCACCCTTTCCGCGGAATAGTTATTCTTAAATAAGTAAATCATAATAAGAATTACTATTCTGCTTTTATTTCATTTTTTGACTTACCAAATGGAATTATAATTCCATTTCTACCTTTATTTCTAGCTTTATCTAGATTCCAACCATAGACTTAGAATTTGATTCTTGACTACTTTTGCATCCTACGTTCTAGTTCAAAATACAAAAGATGATCATCACCACAGCTTCCGTATGCAAGGCAAAGCTTTCTGTTAGACTATTTGGATTAGGAACTCAAGAATAAATTCCTTTAATTTATAATAGCTAATAAGCAATTACAAAAGCTACCTTATTAGTGCATTACGTAAAGATCCACACCTTAAATATATACCATTTAAACTTTCCAGGAAGTAAAATACTACATACTTATGCGTAAGGACTTACATGAATGTTAACAGATCGAGTTGGACCAGGCTAGAGGTCAATCCTTAACTTGATCTGTTTTATCCTAATGGGTTACAGGTCGAGTTATGATTCATTTTTTTTTTATCCTTGACCTATAACACGATCTAATCTATTTTACCTTAACAGGTTGAGTCGGATTAACGAGTCAAACGAGTTATTATACAATAAATCAATATATATATATACTTATGGTACTAAATCAAAATGTATGTAAACATGTATTATGAATTACAAAATAAACATAATCATCAATCCACACAAATAAAATCAAATAAATATGGTCTATAATACTAATAATTTAACAGTTTAATAATTTCAACAATAATAATCCATACCAAAAAAATCAAATGAATGTCTTATAAGTTATTGTCATACACAACCAACATAGTTAATTAATAGTCTAAATCTTTAATATTCTTCATGACGCAAAAGTCTTCTATCCTACAATGTAAACAATACACTTTGTTAAATTAATATTGACACTATAAACACAAGAAATATAGAAACACATATTTGAAATAATAAATAACATCTAACAGTACTCAATCCATAATCCAACCCGTTAGTAGTCCAGATTAACAGGATAATGAGTATGAGCCGACAAGATGTAGTCCGGATTAATGTGTTAATGCGTCCAACTAGATTTAAAATTTTAGTCAATAACCTACAATAATTGGTTGAATCAAACAAGTTAATGGATATGACCCGATTCATTGATAACCTTAACTTTTAGACCAGGTCTTACAACTTTCTGTCTTCAACGCGACCACTAGAATCAAGGACGGACTTTAAAGAAACTTCGCCGTAGAAATCAATAGTCTGCTAGGAATTAAGAGACCTGAGCATGTCGCCTGGCCTCATGCTGGGAGTAGTCTCCGTTGGCGTTCTTATGCTACAATGATATTCGTGATACACGTGTGGTACTTAATTGTCTTTCATGTTTGGTCTCTTGCATGCATGGATCCATCACAATATCCAACAACCCCTGATCCAGCCTTCCACGAATCCGGCAAGTTCACGTTGGCTTCTTGATACACGTTAACTACTAATGTCAATGACAATGACCCGTCCTTTTGGAAATCATTTCATAAAAATATTTCTACACGTTAAATATCTTCTCTTCTGAGATAAGCCGGGAGAAAGTTTTGATGATCATCATTCATCACAATTCTTGTCACCAGATGAGTTTCACAGAGAGAGGTGTTTTTCAGAAGGACAAGGTGAGAAGCCATGCCTTTGGAGGAAACATTAGTTCATCATAATTGCTTATTTGCTGAAATAACAAACGGGTTTTGTTGTGGTGTGTTTTCATCAGGTAAAGGAAATGGAAGCAGAGTTGGAAAGATTGTGCATAGAGAATAGGGAACTCCAGATTAAGATTGATACCATAAACAACTACTACAATACTCTGGAAGCTCATGTCAAAAGGATAGCAGAAGAAGTTGGAAGCAGGAGGTTGAGTTCTTCTAGCCACGGATCAAACAAGAGAGAAGAAACGCAAGCTTTCAAGCCAGACACGACACAGGTTTTGGTTAAAACGGACATGTCAGATACTAGCCTCGTAAGTCTTTTTTAATCTAATTAATTAGCAGCAATTCATAATAATTAATATGCGTGGGAATATATGTATCTTGCCTCTTCTAACCATGGTTCTGGATTTGGGAATTCAGATTGTTGATGATGGGTATCAGTGGAGAAAGTATGGCCAGAAGATAACCAAACATAATCCATTCCCTAGAGCTTATTACAGATGTGCTAGAGCTCCAGATTGCCCTGTCAAAAAGAAGGTGTGCCTACTGCCATCACTCAACAGTTAAATCATTTGGTTTAGCTGCAATCAAATTTCTTATGATAGTACTAATCATCACCTGTATATATATTAAGAAACATAATCTACAGATTTGAACTATGTAATGTCCGTGTCATATTAACATTTTAAGATAAACATATTTTTTGTGTATTTCTAATTAGGATTGTTTACGCAGGTGCAAAGATGCCAGGATGACGCTTCCATGGTTGCAGCCACTTATGAAGGGGAGCATAACCATAGCCCCCCTTTTTCACAAAATGAGTCTGAAACATTAGAAAACAGAAGATTCGCAACTCCCGCAACACCAATGTTCTCTCTTTCACCTGACACAACCCTTGGTCTTTCAACATTCGACAGAAATCATGGTATCCTCAAGAAAGAGGTAGACAAGAATAGCAAGAGCAGTAGCAGCGGCAGTGATGATTGTTATAATGGCAGCAGCAGCAGCAACAACAACAACAATGGGTTCCACAACAACAACAGCAATGAAATCAAGTTGAACAATAACAACAATAATATAAGGCTCAACAACATCAACTAGGATTTTGAGGAGTATGTGGACCTCCTGACAAGGGACCCAAATCTGAAGGCAGTATTAGCAGGTGAAGTGGCAAGAAGTATGATCAACAAGGACACCCGGGCAGGATGTAGTGGGTGGAAGTGATAGTGCTGATCTCATGAGGAAAGGCCAAAGCACTGTGTAACAATTAATGGTTGTTTTGGAAGTATACATTGATTTTCCATTTTCAAATAGAAGTATGCATAGATTGACTAGCTCCTTTTCTCTCTAGGAAGTGTGGTAGGGTTTTTGTTTTCACTTAAAGGGACTCACCTTCTTAGGTAGGAATTTTCCGCATTTTTTTTCCCTGTCGTGTCATGTAATCTATCAAGGTTGGGAGTTCTATAGAAGTTAAAAATTTTGTATGTATTAAATTCTATACCAAATCTTATACTTATGGATATCAACCGTTGGACGTTGCGACCATGTTGATACCTTGTAAGGTGAAGATGATATTGTAGGTTCTCACACTTTGTGTCTTGGTATACATGATTTGGTGTAGGAATTAATATACATGCTTCAACTTTCAAACATCACTCTTTTTTGAATGGCATAGTGGTCAGACGTCATTACCATGTGGAAAACCTAAGTTCGAATCAATTTAACTCATCTTTTCTCCAATATGATGCCTGTGGGATTTAGTAAAATTAATTTTTCAATTTAGCCATATTAGCATTTTGTTGAACAAGATGTAAAAGGCAACAAAATAATTGATATCGATTGAAGATTTCAAGTCAAAATGAAATTATTGATCTTGTTTTGCTGGATTTGATTCAAAACCTACATAAACTTGATTAAAGTCAAATAAGTTGAATATTTGATACAATTCATTACGATCAGTAATATATCCGCTAAGATTTGCATGAGAAGATAATTGCATCAACATGGTAATAATTATTATTATCCAACCAAAATCACATTATAAGATGATTTAGTTCAAATTTGGATACTTAACGGTCTCATAAAGGTAATTAGTCATTTAAGATCACAAAGTTTCAAACTTTGTTCCATTGGTTCCAATAAAGAATATTAATAAAGCCTATTTGAATTAGTCAAATAGGTCCATCGTAGTAGGCATATCTAAATTAATGTATTTCACCAATTGGTAGCTATATAAGTCTCAATATTGTCACAAAAATTAGTTCATTATAAGATCTAACTCGATATACTTGGCCATACTCTAGCATTTTTACATTAGATCACCAATGGATATAATTAGGTGTATCTAACCAAGTTGTTGAAGTTTAAGCAATTGTAACCGTATGTGTCCAATTCGAGACTAACAACTTGAACATATTTGACCCACAATGGTCCAAGAAAAATCTGATGAACTACATCTATCAATTAAGTATACTTAGTCATATTTACATAGTTGACTTAATTCAAATCATTTATATCATATTAAAGAAAATGATTCTATCATTTAGGTGAGGAGGGGATTTGTGTACCTGGTAAGTATTGGAAATAATGTGGTGGAAATTTAGTTTCCTATTGACGAACTAAATCTTGTTGTTTATGCATACTAGAGAAAATGATTTGACAAGAAACTCTATTACTTTGCTTTTCCAAATATGTATGAGCTACCAAACAAAGCATAACTTATTCGGTACGTAACTATTACGAGGATTACGAATTTGAATCCTAATAAGTGCAAAACCTTTGAATGAAAAAAAACTATGTGTTTTCACCAAATTCATTTACCTATATTTCAATGGAATTCACCCTCTTCTCTAAACAAGGTGTTAATATAATCCCTTCAATTGCAATATTTTCAATAAACTAATGATTTCCACATAATTGATATTTCCTTGATAAATAATGATTTTAGTACACTTATTATTAAATAATAATTTACAATAATATATTATTTTACATATTTAAGAATATATAATGATTATAATAGACTTTATTATCATATTACACAATGATTTTAAAAAACTTTATTATGAAATAATTTAATATATTTATTTAATAATTATAGTATTTTTCACAAACTATCAAATAATGATGGAGTATAATTTTATAGTTTATTTATTTAATATTATATAACTATTTTAATAGACTTTATTATCATATAATAGTGTATTATAATATTTTACTTTTTTTAATAATTTTTTAACTTTATTGTCATAATATGTTAAGGTTTATTTAAGAATATATAATTTCCTTTTAATTATTGCTTTTTGCATAGCAAAAGGAGGGCATGCCCTTAGAGATATTATAAATAAGAGATCAAAAGTACATGTACATGCCCAAAGACACATAAGGGCAAAATAAGTCTAACACATCATGGGATTGGTGTCAACAACCTAAGAGAGACGATGCATGTAACACACTCCCAAATCGGTTGGGAGAATCTTGGCTTGTGTTCAATGTCGAAAAGTCTCGCATTTCGCTTATACACGTCAAGACACAAGGCATACTAGGACACAATGTAGGAGTTGTGATTGCGCAATCGATCCTAGGTTTTGAGCCACCCAAGCAAGACCAATTAGAGGATAGTGGCATGGCGAGGGATCTGGCTAGAGAACCAGATTACAGGTGCCCATGTGATGGGAGTCATGTAATGCCTTATGTAGACACCCTATTTTGGCAGTCATTCGCAGCGGATTTCTCCGAAAGAGCGCGCTCCAGCAGCAACGAGGCACTCCACCCTCATTTTACCCTAAAACCAACCATTTCATCCTAAATCAGTCCAAAACACTTAAACCAACCCAAACAAACCCTAAAGACCAAGCCCAACACCAAAATCCAACATGTGTGCCCTGTGCTAGTGGGATGTGCGGCCCGATTGCGCTGTCTAATCACGCGTCGTGGATGCGCAATAGGACCAGGGTTGTCCTATGTGAGCCGCTCGACCCGTCGCTGTCATCGTACCTGGTACGAGCTACGACGCTGCGTCGCTCCGCTACTACCTGCCATGGCCACACCTCTACCACCACCACTCCACCCACGCGCAGCCACCCATGCCCTATCGCCCCTGTCAGCCTTCCACGCCTGCTGGCCATACCCTGCCCTGCAGCCTGTAGCGTCGGCAACCCCTGACAACCACCTCGCCTACAACACGCTTCCTCTGTTTTCCAGTAGCAGTGGCCTCCTTCAAATGAGCTCCCCTCAGCCACGAGCATTCTCTCTTGGCTTCCTCTTGGCTCCCTCTTGGCTCTCTCTTGGCTCTTGGCTCTCTTGGCACTCCAACCATCCTCGAGCAGCCACCACCACAAGCCACCCATTCCCATCGCACCCAAGCCACACAAACACCATGCCAGCGCCTACATTACCCACACGAATCATCCACTGACAAGACCACAGCCTTCCGGACCTACCTCCATAGCCATCGCGCACTACCAGCCTGGAGAGACAACGCTGAGAGCCTCATCGGAGGGGACAACCCATCTCATAGGTAATCTTCTCCCCCACTATACAAAGCTTGTTTTCTTCCGCATTTTTCATCCAACATCTCCGTCATGTCATCCTCAGCATGATTGCATCTCAATCCACCACGCATACATGCCATTTCTGTCGTCTTCCCCACCTCCGGCGATGCCAGAACCCAACTCCTACGACGTAGGTGGGAGAAAACATCCACTATGTCATCCATGCATCCAAGCATATAGGAATGTTCCTCGACCTCCCCTCTAGCTTCCCATGCATCATATAAACATTTTGCATCATCGCATGTGGGTATGTGAATCGGCAAAGCTCGCAGCTCTGTTCTGTCTCTGAAGGGCGCGTCGTGGTTGCGCGTGCAACATACGTGGTTCCGCTAGGGATAGAACAGGCTGTCGGGCAGAGCTCTGGCACCACCCACCGCATTCATTCCACTACATCACACATCCACGCATCCTAGGTCCTAACCCATGGCATGCATCTCCTCATGGTAGAATACTCTAGAGCCCCATGCATCCATTTAGCCATCTACACCATTACATTTCCCCTAGAGTAAGGGCAAAACTCACTAGTTCGCTGCCCTATTCTGTGACTGGCATGCATGCCCCAGTTGTGTGACAGACTTGCGCGGTGGATATGCGCGGGTCTTCTAGGGACAGAACAGATAGCTGGCCTAAGCCCTTACCCGCTTATCCCATCCATTTCTACACCACATATCCATGCATCCAGACACCTGCACTTGCACCTACATTAATCATGCTTATGACTTATGCCATTATGCATGATGCACCATATTGCTCTCTCTATCTAGCATTCTATACCTCATGTACCATGAAATTCACATCATGCGTTATGACACATTTGCATTTAGGGTGATGACGATTACCATGTCGGATTCTTTTGACCGACGGTCCAGGATTCACATAACAATTCTGAGCACACGTAGGTCGTATCGTTTCCACCCCACTCACAACACTTGCATCAGCATGGCATATAGTATACATACATATTAGACCTAGCAAGCATACATGATCATTTGCATTGGCGACACATACAAGAGTGAAAAGCCTAGAAAAATCGATTTCTCGGGTGCATGGGGGTGCCTAACACCTTCCTCATGCATAACAGGAGTCCTTACCTTTTCTCTAGCCCGCAATGACCAATGTATTGCATCCATTAGGCACGGAGCAGGCACACACATTCATGCATACATTTGCATTCATTTTTTATTGTTTTTTTCGCATTTTATCGCATTCGATTTTCCTCGTCTTTCCGGCTTTTTAAAAGATTAGGTGGCGACTCTGTTTTGTCCTTATCGTTTTCTTTTTTTGTGTTTTCTTTATTGTCTTCGAGTCGAATATCCTTCCTGGGATTCACCATCTTCGTCATGACCTTTTCGGTCCTTCGTGTGCTCTCTTGCCACAAAAGGTTGGTTCCGGTATGATCACACCTTAACACCTCCCAAGCGGACTAAGAGGTAAAACAACCAGAATCGTCGAGCAACCAAGAAGAAGGATCCCTACCCGTAAAGGCTTCGGCAAGTTGGCACACGAAGAGCAACCCCCCCATGCCCATGATGAACATTGGGACAACAGCACCTCCCAAGCTGATCCATGTGCCATGTACTTAACCTTCATCCAATCCATCTAAAAAACATCTTGACCTATAGCAATGTGCCAGAAACATTTTAACAAGCTCACACCATTGCAATCAGAGATGGTTTTGATGCCAAGACCACCCTCACCAAGCGAGTGACAACACAAGCCCTTGTCCACCACCAAAATTCTATCATCCTACCCCACAAAATGGATAAAACTTCGCTCCAACTCAATTACAACCACCACTAGGAGATGGAAGATAGCGGCCTAATGAAGAAAGGAAGCAGAGAGCACCACCTTAACAAGCAAAACTCGTCTCGCAAGTGCCAAGGGGCACCTCTTCCAGCCCAATAATTTGCATCTCACACGGGACAGGAGTGGTCGACAAAGATCAAGTGAGATCCTTTTAGAGGACAATGGTAGACCTAAGTACGTGACCAAGAAGCGCCCCACCGCAACACCTAGGGAGGAGCAAAGCACATTCGAGTCCACCTATGCACCACTGAAGAAGACGATGCTCTTGGCATCATTCATTCACAGCCAGTGGAAACGACCAAACTACAATAAGGTGCTCCAAATACCCTACGTCGACATAGATGATGCCTCCACGAAAAGCATATGGTCATTGATGTAGAGGATGTGGGAGATTACCACTAAACCCTTATGGTGTGGAGCAATCACCCCCGCATTCACCACGCGCTCCATCAGCTTGGACAAGGCCTTCGCATTGTGATCACAAACAAGAAAGGGGCAATGGTATCTCCCTGTCTTAACCCATTCGACGCCTAAAATGGCTGAGAGCGTCGCTTATTGATGTTAATCTCAAAAGTTTCCTAAAGCATAGCGTTGACGAGTGAGCATCATTTCTCACAAAAACCTAACTGGAGCATCACCCCTTAAAGGAACGTCCAGTCAACAAAGTCATATGCTTGCCAGTGGTCGACCTTACATGCCATCTGAGGCCAACTGTGCTCGATATGCAATCAACTTACATGCTCTTAGGCAGCCAAGATTGCATAGTCAGAGATGCAAGTTGGTGAGTCGTACTTACGAGCAGTGGAGGTGGAGGTGCACGAGGAGGTGGAGGTGGAGGCAAAGGTGAGTGGGGAGGTGGAGGTGCATGAGGAGGCACGGGGAGGTGGAGGCGCATCAAGAGGCACGCGAAGGAGGTGGAGGGGGCAAGGGACGAAAAAGGAGGGAGAGGTTGAAACAGGAGGCAGAAAAAAGACCACGAATGCCAAAGGAGGAGGCGAAAGCTGGAGGAGAGAAAAAAAATAGGAAGAGATATAAGGGAAGAAGAGGGAAAAAAGAGCAAAGATGAAATATTAGGGTACTATAGCAAGGAAATCTAGCGAGGACATGTCCTCGCTATCTCCTTTCTAAATTATGACAAGGACTTTTCCTTGGAAAGCCCTCGCTAAAGGTTCGCGAGGACTTGTCCTTGTTGTATCCTCATGATGAGTCCTTGTAAAATCTTATTTTTCTAGTAGTGAAAACCTGATGAAGATCTTACCAATTCAAAACACGTTTTCAAACTATAGACACCCCAATTTCTAGTCAATGTTGGTAGATGGACCCGACAGAGAGTGCAACTGGACGGCTGACCTGGACCTATCCCAATTCCCCAACCAAGCCCTTAAACCTAAACCAACCCAAAAACCTCAATTTAACCATAACCCCACTCAATCACTAAGCCCAGCCAGTGCGCTCCGGCCCAATGACATAAGTAGCCTGATAGCGTGGCCCAAAAGCGTGTCAAGGCCAGGGCAGCACGACAAGCGTCGCCTGACTTGTCGCTTTCATCGTACAACCTCATACCTCGTACGAGCGATGTCGTGCACAGTTTGTGTAACCATACCGGCGAGGAGGATCGCAAAAAGATGCGAAACGGTCGGCAAAATCACGTCGAAAAACAAAACAAAATGCAGAAGTGCAGGAGTCGCCACCTAGTCTATTATGGAAGATGAGGAAAACCATAAACATGAAAAATCATGCAAAACAATAAGGACAGGTCTGCGAAAAACAGAAAGATGTGGGTAAGGATCCCTGTTACTACGAGGAAGGTGTTAGGCACCCTCGTACGCCCGATAAAATCGGTCTTCTATGATTTCTCCAATGAAATGTCGGTTTTTCAACCTCTTGCTATACGCCCGAGGGCGAGATGCCATGCCATGTTTAGTGCCTTATGCTAATAGGTGCATGATGTGCGGGGTGTGCCCTATGCTCAGAAATATCACTCTTTATTCCCAGGTCAAGTGTATAATGCAAAGATATTGCATAAGCATAATCAAAGTTGTATCATTCTGAGTGATTTATCATCATCGCTCTATATGCAAATGCAA
>JAMKQA010146260.1:0-13385 GCA_024699735.1 Posidonia australis
TAGTTATGGGTTGTGAATGGTTTATATATGTGTTTTGCATAAGTCAATGTATCAGGTATGAGGATACTGCAGGATAACCACTCCTTTGAAGGAAACAGGAGATAGAGAGTGACCGAATGAAGATGTTGAGTAGGAACTAGTTCCATAGTTTTGGTACGAAGTAAAATACCAGTCATGATAAAGATGATACTGTCTCAAAATGATTTATCTAAATTATATCTAGAATAGTTGTGTTACACATGTTGTACGGGTATGGTACCAAAGGGTTTGGAGCAGATCATAGAGAACATTAACAATTTAAGGTAGACAATATCCTAATGCCTTGAAACTCTTATTTTTATCGCAACTTTCTGGTAGTTTGCAACCGAATGGTGAAAAAGATTCATATTACATAAAAAACATCTGTTTGTTGCTACTTTGTAATTTGTGTGTGCTCTTGCTGATTGCTTGCTTTTCCATACATCACTCTTGTAATTTTTAATTTAAGTTTATTATCCATCATTACTTCCTCATGAGGAATCAATACCTCAATTTAGCTGTATTTAGTAATGTATTCTATCTGAGAGATGAATGGAGACCTTGAGTGATTTGCTTCTATTGCGTCTGTGAGGTTAGTGTTCTTAGCTGTTCCTTGGTTGCCTAGTTTTCTTGAACATGCTTTTAGAGGATTGACGTCAACATAGGAGATGGTTGACGTAATTTATCTTACACAAAGCATTTGCCATGGTTCTTGCTTAAACTTCCATGTGTCATTGTACATCAACAGACAGAATTCATGCGGTGAGCCATGCTAATTTCATCTAAAGAAAGGATACGATTTAGTTCTAATGACAGTAACAGGTCCACTGATTAAGTCAGTTAAATTTATATATTGATTGTAATTAGGTGGATTATAGCCTGTGTAGCTGTATAAATCTTTCCTAAAATGTTTGTACATCCCTGTATATAGTCACAACAATTGAATCAATAATACTAACCAATTTTCAGTGCAACACCATTGTTCTCTGTCCTTTATGGTATCAAGAGTTGATCATCAAACGACTTTTGCTCCTTCCACCTCTTCCCCTTCCTTCTCTTCTTCCCTTTCCTGTGTAGCTTTATAATCCTTAATGGTGCATGTTGCTCGAGCTCTGGTCACCACCTCTATATCGGTTGTAGATTCTCACCGCTTGTCTCCCTCTTTCCTCTTTAAATATAGAGAGAAAGGAAGGGGAGGCAAGGGCCAACTTCGTTGCTAGGTGTGCAATAAGCTCGGTCACAGTGCACTTCAATGCTATAATCGGTTCAATGAATCTTTTAATTCATGTCAGGCATATCACCAAGAGACCACCCACTCAAGCCTGTGTAGCCCAAGCTATTCTTTTTGCATAAAAGTTTAGGATTGTTTCACATTTAGACTTTAGTGCTACCCATCATGTCACATCCAATCTTACTAATCTGTATGTGTAGTTTGACTACAATGGTCCACATCAACTATAGATTGGTGATGGGTCAGCTTTATTCATAACTCACTTGGGCATAGCTTCTTTTCATGTTAATAATTACACATTTTATTTTTGGCGTGTTTTATATGTCTCGTCTACTTGTGCTAATCTCCATTTTGTTGCTTGTTTTATGCATGATAACAATTGTTACTTCGAATTTCATCCTTCATATTGTCTTGTGAAGGATCGGTTCTCGAACGCTATCCTCAGGAGTGGTGAGCTTCAAAATGATCTTTATTATATTTGTCCCTCAATGGTGCTTTTCTTGTGGCCCTATTGGCGTCATCCTCTCTGTCTTCTTAACTTACTGCATGGCATCGTCATTTGGGACATGTGGTATTCGATATTGTGTGTAAAACTCTCAATAATTATTCTATTTCTTTTTCCAATAATGATGATATTTTTTTTGTAACTCATGTGTTTTGAGCAAATGTCATAAATTGTCCTTTCAACCTTCAATGACTATTTCTTCTGAACCTTTGGAGTTAATTTACACTGATATTTGGTGACCTTGTCCTATTACATTCAAAAATGGTTATCATTATTATATTTATTCTTTGGATGACTTTTTTAAATTTCCTTGGTCTGTACTTTGCACTTTTCTTGGCTACTCTCTTGGTTATATTGGTTATTGTTGTCTTGATTCAACTATTGGTCATATTTACATCTCTTGTTATGTGTTATTTGTAGAACACTAATTTGCTCTTCAACCCATCATCTCTCATGATACTTTTGCTAGTGTCTCTTCTTCCACAGTTCTTGCTTAAGAGAGGAATGACAGCTTGTTCTCATCTTTTTCCTTTGCTACTTCGAATCTGCCACTAGGGATTCCATTGCTGCCCAACCATCCCCCTGCCATTGGTGATGACCTCTTAAAGATCTCCACTTTCATGTTGTTCTACAGTCCATCCACAAATGTCAATGCAACCCTTGTCCTACGTACCTACAAACGTTGTTGATGTTGTTCAACCACCTTCACTCCTTCCGATGACCCTCTTATACAGGTTGTTGTAGTCGATTCAGATCAGGTACCAATTCATTTATCTTTGTTGGTCTCCTCAACACTTGAGCAAGCTTCAATGTAATTCCCAAACTTTGGCCACCATATGACGACTTTGTTTAGGAATGGTACCTTTCGTCCTTACCAAGTGGTCAAGACCAAACACCCTCTCGTCCTAACTACTTTTGCCATTGATCACGTACCTACATGTTTTTCTAAAGCTTCTCTAGTGTTTGATTGCATGAAGCAATCGTCAATGAATATCATACCTTGATCAGTGATAGAACTTGGACCTTGAAACTCTCTCCTTGACATTGCAATAGCATCGACTGCAAATGGGTTTAAGATCAAGCGTCGGTCTAATGGCAGCATCAATTGCTATAAAGTTCGACTTGTTGCCAAACGTTTCAACTAGCGTGAGGGTGATTTCTACGACACATTCAGCTTAGTTGTAAAACTAGTTACTATTAGCACTGTTTTAAGCATTGTAGTGTCTGGAGGATGGGAAATCTTAAGGATCATGGATGAAATTATCTATATAAACCAACCTCTTGGCTTTATTAACTCATCTCAACCATCTGTTGTTTGTCGTCTGCATCATTCATTATATGGACTTAAGTAGGCTCCACATGTGTGGTTTCATCGCCTTAGATCCTATATCGATTGTTTCGATTTTGTTGGATCAAATGTTGACTCCTTGTTCATTAAGCATACAAATGCCTTCACGATGTTCATGCCTGTATATGTCAACGACATCCTTTTTACTGGCTCCCCTGGTGCACCATTAGGAGACGTGATTCTATCTTTACAGTAGGAATTCACAATGAAAGATTTGGACATGCCTAGCTCCTTCCTGGTTATTGAAGCAATCACCACTTCAACTTTCATGCTTCTAGCACAATTCGACTATATAACTTCTTTTTTGTGGAAAAGCAACATGATGGATGCCAAACTGGTGACTACTCCTATCGCTATTGGCCTTTGACCAGCCTCATGGGATGGTGAACCATTCAAGGATCTACACTTTATTGTAGCATTATAGGTGTACTCTAGTACTTCACTTACATGCCCTGACATTGCCTTTGCAGTCAAACAAGCTTGTCAACACATGCATCAACCAACAAACAACAATTGGACTCAAGTGAAGCACATCCTTCGCTACCTCAAATACATCATTTCCTGTGACCTTCTTTTCACTAAAGGACCTCTTGATGCTCTCTATGCATAGTTAGATGCTAATTGGGTTGGTTGTTTTGTCAATCGTTGCTCTGTTAGTGGTTTCAACATATTTCTTGGTCGCAATATGATTTCCTAGAGCTCTAAAAAGCAATAGATTGTTGCTTGTTCAAGTACTGAGTCTGAATACAAAGGATTGGTAAATGCCACATGTGAATTGATTTGGATCCAAAGTTTACTATGCAAACTAAGGTTGCATCTTTGTATGTCTCCTACTTTATGGTGTGACAATGTTAATCCTATGCTCCATGCTTGAATAAAGCACATTGAGATAGACTTCCATTTTGTTTGCGAACGAGTTAGTCACAAGCAACTCCAAGTGTGCTTTATCTTGTCTATTGATCAAATTGTTGACATTTTCACTAAAGGAATGTCAAATTGAGGTGGTTGTTGAGTACAATTAACAACACTCAGTTTGGAAATCAAGAATTGAAGACGTCGAGGATGTAATCCTTTCGTAAACAAGTTAATAATGTGATTAATGGTATTGACGTATTTGATCTCAAGTGATCTATTAACATTCTTTTCTCGGATGAAATGAAAATCTACTTCAATATGTTTTGTACATCCTTTAAATATAGGACTCTGTGTCAATTAAGTAGGAGTACTTGTTTGTCTTTCTCCACTACAACCAGTAATATTACTACTCCTTTATAGTTGCTCCACTATGATCTTTGCAGCCCTTCATCTTTTATTGGTTGTAATGGACTTCAATATTATGTCCTCTTTGTTGATGATTTCACTCATTATGGGAGGATGTTTCCTATCAAGCAAAAATATGAGTTCTTCAATGTGTTTGTTCAATTTTATACGTTTACTCAAACTCAATTTCAAAATTCTTTCAAAGCTCTTATAACTGATGGTGGTGAGTTTTCTAGTAAAAGACTTGTTGAGTTTCTTCAGTAAAAAGTCAGTCTTCACCACAAAAGTTGCTCGCATACACTTGAGCAAAATGGTATTGTTGAAAGAAAACACTGATACTTGGTTGAAACAATATTAAACACTCTTAACCCAATCTTAACCTCCTAAGGTTTTTTTGGTTGAAGCCTTTCATACAACACTTTATTTTATTAATCGACTTCCAATTGTTGATAAAAACACTCTGTTTCCATATCAGAAGTTGTTTGGTCAAGAGTAAATCTTTTGGTTGCAAGTGCTTTCCTTGACTTTGGCCTTATACAACAAACAAACTTGAGTTTAGAAGTGTTGCAAACTAAGGTTGCAAGATCATTAACAGAAGCTGAATACTGGAGTCTACTACAAACAATCACTAAACGCAGTTGGGTTCAATCACTATTAACAGAGGTTCACTATAGCAACTACTTAACTACGGTGATTTGGTGTGATAACATATCGGTCATTTCTCTTACACGGAATCCTATTTTTCATAGGCGTACAAAACATATTGAAGTAGATAGTCATTTCATTTGAGAAAAGTTTGCTAATAGATCACTTGAGATTAAATACATCAATACCATTAATCAAGTTGTTGACTTGTTTACGAAAGGATTACATCCTCGTTGTCTTCAATTCTTGATTTCCAAACTGAGGGTTGTTAATTCTATTCAACAACCACCTCAGTTTGAAGGTGGGTGACAGTGTTCTTTGTTCAGTTGATGTAATAGTAATGTGTTAGTTAGTTATGTTTTTACAGAATAACGGTTAGTTGGTTAGTTTGTTATGATCCAGCTGAGCTTAGCTATTTAAAGCCTTGTAATGAACTCTATTAGCAAATGAGTAAAACCTCATTCTCTGCCATCCAAGAGCTCTTTCAGATTGTCTTGTTCTTCTTCTTCTCATCTTGCTTCACTTTAGTGCTCTACTTGCTTTTTTCATTGAGCACTTTCATTCTCCACAATTTAGTTGTCTCAAGTCCAAGGTTACGGTTCATCCCAGCTCCATTAGATTGCAAGGGAGTATTGATGATAATGGATCCCTTGATTAAGCTAGTCAAAACTATAAATTGATTGTGATTAGGTGGATTATGAAAGAGTTCAGCACACAATGACAGAAGTAGAGAACCCAAACATCGACAAAAAGAAGAAGGAAGCTGATGTCTACTAGAAGAAGAAAATGGATTGCAAGAATGATTTCTCATACCACTACAGAGTTTGATACAGAGCTTATAAATAGCTGAGCTCAACTACTAACCTACTGACTAACTAACATTCAGTAACATTGTAACAAATAAACTAACTACTAATAGAAATGGTTACTACTACATTAAGCAAACAAAGGTTGTTATCACTTGTCCTCAAATTGAGATGGTTGCTTGGTGGAAGTAACAATGCTCAGTTTCGAAATAAGATATTGAAGGTGTCGAGGATGTAAACCTTTTGTAAACAAATCAGCAACCAGATCAGTAGTGTTAATGTATTTGACTTAAAGAGATTTATTAGCCACCTTTTCCTAGATAAAATGAACATCCACTTTAATGTGTTTGATTCTCCCATGAAAAATGGGATTTCGTGTTAAGGAAAATAGCTGATATGTTATCACACCCGATCAGAGGAGTCATGGAGCTGCCATAATGGAGCTTCGTCAGTAACAATTGAACCCAACTAAGTTCGATAGTTGTTTGAGCTAAAACTCCGATACTCGACTTTTGTTGATGATCTTGCAACCATATTTTGCTTCCAAAAACATTAGCAAAAAAGATTTGTGCCAAGGAAAACACAGAATTCATGTGTAGATTTTCTATCAGTGGGGCACTTAGTCCAATCAGCATCACAAAAAGTTTGGAGTTGAAAGGTTACAGACAGAGATAACAAGTTTAGTACTCATTGTACCCTTGAGATACTTAACTATTCGTTTTACTGCTAAAAGATGAATATCAGTAGGTGAGTGTAAGAACTCACACTCTTGATTAACAGCAAAAGTGATGTTAGGTTTGGTGAAAGTTAGATATTGAAGAATTTTAACCATACTTTTATACTGTGTAGGATCTTCCAAAGGAACACCATCACAATTTGATAATTTCTTCACTTTAGCTAAAGAAGAAATAGGCTTGCTTCCACCCATATTAGTCCAATCCAGAAGCTCTAGGATGTACTTAGATTGAGAAAGATTCAAAGCATCTTTGGTACGAGAGATAGAAATGCCACGAAAATATGACAGAGAACACAAATCCTTCGTTTTAAAATGAGAACTCAGAGTGGTTATTAGTTTGCAAATGAATTCTTCGTTATTGCTGGTTAAGATTATATCATCAACATGTAACAGCAAATAAACCATAATGCCACTTTGATGATAAACAAATAGGGAGGGATAAGAGACAGACTTTTGGAAGTGAAGCTCTTGTAACTTGGAGGAAAACTTGGTGTATTAGGAGCATGGTGCTTGACGTAAATCATAGATGGCTTTCATATTTTTACAGATATATGAGCTCTTGGATGGATCAACATAACCTTGTGGTTATTCCATGTAAATATCTTCTTGCAAATTTCCATAGAGAAATGCACTTTCAATGTCAAATTGTCTAAGTGGCCGATGCTTGTTGACAACAATAGCAAGCACAACTCGTATAGTTGGATGCTTAACCATTAGGCTAGATGTCTCAATGAAGTCTACTCCTGGTTGCTGATGAAATCCTTTGGCCATTAAATGAGCCTTGTGTTTGTTTGAGCTACCATCAACATTTAGTTTGGTATGGTGAACCCATTTGTACTCAACTACCTTCATTCTTTGTTCAAATGGAACTAGAACTCATGTTTGTTGATCTTGAAGGGCATTAAATTCAGAATCCATAGATAACTTCCATTGTAAACTTTTGGAAGCTTGAGCATATGAAGTAGGAGTAGGGTTGAATTTAGAGACAAGAGCAAGAGGAAGAGGATGTTTGATACTAAAGAGCACTTTCTTCTTAAAGATCCTAGATTTAGAGCAAGTTTACATGTGATGAGTGGAAGTGGGAGGCAAATTTGGAATAGGGGAAGAAGATGGTTTAGAAACAATAGGATGAAGAGATGGTTCATTAGCAGAAGAAGAAGATTGAGTATTCGTAGAAAGTAAACCAGAGAAAGTGGGAATAAACATAGGAACAACCCAATTTGCAGATGATTGAGAATCATTATGGCTAGAAGTAGATTGCTTATTAGTAGATGCAAGTTGGAGAAAAGGGAAGACATCTTTAACAAACCTTACATGTCGAGAAAGATAGTTTACCAGTAGGACATTAGCATTTGTATCCTTTGTGATGTTGGTTGTAACCAATGAATACATATTCAGTGCTATGAAATTCAAGTTTATTTGTTGTATATGGTCGAATCCAAGGGAAGTACTTGCAACCAAAAGGTTTTAAGAAGAAGTAATCAAGTTTTCGACCAAAAAGCTTCTGATATGGAGAAATAGAGTCATTGGCAATGATTATAAGATACAATGCTGTATGAAAAGTCTTTACCCATAAAGACTTAGAAAGCTAAGATTGAGCTAGAAGTGTTATAGTAGTCTCAACCAAGTATTGTTGTTTCCTTACAACACCATTTTGCTTTGGAGCATGGGCACTACTCTTCTGATGAAGAATTCCTTTTTGCTGAAGAAACACAACAAGCCTATTGCTAGAGAACTCACCACTACCATCACTTCGAAGAGTTTTTATAGGCAATTGAAATTGAGTTTGAGCAAGAACATGAAATTGAACAGATACATTGGATTAGACTTTTGTTTGATAGGAAACATCCACCTAAAACGAGGGAAGTCATCAACAATGAGAATGTAATACGTAAAACCATTACAACTAGAAATAGAGGAAGGACCCTAAAGGTCACACCGTAGCAATTGTAATGGAGTTATAGTGACACTTGTTGCAGTGGAGAAAGACAAACGACAATTGTTCCCTAACTAGCATGGAGTACATTCAGATAGAAGATAGGACGAACAAGGTATCTTAAGGTGATGAAGAACAACAAAAAGAAGATTGAAGGAGGGATGGCCTAAATGATGATGTTAAAGTTTTGTCGATGCTTTGGTAATGTGGAGAGCTTTGGGAGTAGCATGAACTTTGCTATGATCTTTCCTGAGACAAATAGGATACATGTCCCTTTCAACCAGTCCTTGATGGATAATTTGCCTTGTTGTCCTATCCTTGATCACAAAACTATTGTCATCAAATCGAAAGAAGAAATAGTTGTCATAGGTAAACCTTCTTACAGTTAAAAGATTATAATGTGCATTAGGACAATGAAGAACATTATTCAGGTGAAATATATTATCTCCAACTAAAAAGGTTGAATTTTCAATGTTTTGAATGGTAAGATTCTCACCATTTCCTATCATAATTGAGTCAATGCCATTATAAGAATCTGTAAGAGTGAGATTGCCAATTTCAGATGTAACACGATGAGAAGCATTAGTATCAGTATGTGAAGTATTATCATAATGAATCACCCTTCTGAGCTACCATAGTTGTTAACTTCTTAGTTGGTTGACAGCCAATGTAATTCATATTGAGCCTTTGGAAACAATCAATAGTTGAATGACTAAAATTTTGACAAATTTCACACTAAATTCGGTTGGGAGACCTGGAGAACGTAGTTGTTGTTGGTGTGGGTAGAAGAGGAGATAACTGAGAATTTGAACTTATAGATTTTGCTTGCCCATTTTTATTAGAAAATCCTTTGAAATTTTGAAATAAACCTTTATTGTGCTTTCATTGCATTTTAGGATATGATTGCTGATGTTGAGTAGCTAGAGCAACTATACTTTCAGATGAACTCTCATCCAGCAAACATAACTCTTTGGCAATCAATAGTGAGTGTAATTATTCAATGGAAACGCACATAGATACAAATGGTCTAAACTTAGACGGCAAACGATTCAAGATACAGACAATAATATCAGCATGAGACACTGGAGAGTGACTTGCAGTAAGTTGATCCGTAAGAATTTTAACTTGCTGCAGATACGAGTCCATAGCTTGGGATCCTTTCTTGAGATTGTGTAATTGTTTCCTTAACGAAAGGATATATGAACAGTAGAAACTTGTTCAAATCGCTGAGAAAGCTTAACCCAAGCTTCTTTTGCAAATTTAACACCAATCGTATATGGAAGGGCTGAAAGATAGAGAGTAGCATTGATCCAGGAGAGAAGAGATTGGTTGATGACATACTAGGTGAACTCAGACAAACTTGGATCTAGAGGAGATCCTTCAATACGATTCATCAAGTTTTGACACCGTAAGATCGGTTCAAACAAATATTTCCACATTAAATAGTTTGCGTCATCAAGTTTGATTAGAACTAAACTTGCAATATTGCTAATGACAAATGGAGAGGAGTTCACTGGAGAGATTGCCGGTGTACCAGAGACATTACCAAAGAGATTGCCAGCGACCGTGTCATTGGAGAAGGAAGAGGATGCCATTACAGGATAGGATTGCTTGCAGTGACGTTAAAAGGTGACTGATACCATAAAAGAGTTGACTGAACCAGAGAACCCAAACAACGACAGAAAGAAGGAAGCTGATGTCTACTAGAAGAACAAAATGGATTGCAAGAATGATTTCTCATTCCATTACAGAGTTTGATAAAGAGGTTGTAAATAGCTGAGCTCAGCTGGATCTCTAACAAATTAACCAACTGACTAACTAACTAATGTTCAGTTACACTGTAACAAACTTACTAACTACTAACAGAAATGGTTACTGTTACATTAAGCAAACAGAGGTTGTTTTCAGATTATAGCCTGTGCAATTGTATAAATCTTTTCTAAAATGTTTGTACATCCTTATATATTTTCACAACAATTGAATCAATAATACTCACCAATTTTCAGTGCAACACCATTGTTCTCTGTCCTTAAGTTCAACCCATTCCTTGTAATAGTAAGACTCACCTCATCTTCTAATACAAAGCTAACATTAGTCCAAAGTGCGTCAAGCTTTAGAGTGCAGTGTTTCTCGATCACGAGTTAACTAATCAATTTTCTTCGACAGCACATACCCCTTCTGAGAAAATCCATGGCTTGTGTGATTTTACTGTTCCCCTTTTGTTATAGTAATTAAATGATTTCATTTTTCTTCAGGACAAGGCCGCTTTTATTTTCTGTGTGGAGGATCGAGCTCTCTTCTGCCGTGACTGTGATGAGTCCGTTCACGTGGAGGGCACTCTTTCAGGGAAGCATCAACGTCTCCTTGCAACAGGAATCCGTGTGGCACGAAGTTTAGCATGCAACAGCAAAATTCCAGTCAAGAATGCCACTGAGCCATCGAACAATCACTTGCAAGCACCTATGGCTCCAAAAGCTCCTGAGGTGCAGCAAGCTGCTTCAGCATTCTCACCTTCTACCTGGTCCGTCGATGAGTTTCTGCAGCTACCGGATTATGAATCTGGTGACAAGGTAAGACCATCAAATTGCTCCTGTGAGTCCTTACATTTTCCATTATGTACACAACAGGATTGATAATGCATATATCCTTCGTGGTGGATTTTGACAGAGAGGGTCTCCTATCGGTTTCGGAGAACTAGAATGGCTTGCAGACATTGAGCTCTTCCATGAACAGACACCGGAATCGACCCCATCAACAGCTGAGGTTCCTGAGCTCCCCATATCACCACCGAACACTGCAACTTTCGACAAACCCCCCAAATCCAACATGATCCTCAAGAAGCCGAGGATTGAGATGCCGGACGATGATGAGTTCTTCATTGTTCCAGATCTTGGATGAGCTCTCACAATCAGAAGATGATTGTTTTGATACTTGACTGTTGTTATTAGTAACTAAGTCGCATATTTACGTGCAGATATTCATTGGGTTTCTACGTATCAATCAATTTATGCATTAGTAGGATTTGCGTGTTGGAGAGATGGGCAAGTGTCAATCATGAAATGTTGGATTTCTTTACAACGAGGGCTTATCTTAAAGGTAGTGATGGCTTGTTGGATTTAATGGTTGATTTAGTCATGTAAGTTGGATTTAAGTAGATTAAATCAATTGGGTTCATATGGAGAAATTAAATATTCGATAAAGCTCATTGGGCAATCTAAATTCTTAAGTCATGAGAAAGATTAATGCTTTCCAGGGAATACTCTGTAAATGATTAGGAGACAATTTATTTATTTTTTTGTATGTTCATGTTTTTAGTCCTATATTGTCTAGAAAAATGTCTTATTAGGATATTTTATCTTAGAACAAGCATTTATAAGAGTATGAGAAGGGAATAGACGAACATACATGCATGGGCTTGGGCCTTAGGCTTTGGACTTTGAAGAATGTTTTGGGTCTTTGGTTTTTTTGTACGGTAAATTGTTTTAATCATAATTAATTAATACATTTAATTAATTTTAACTTTGCATTTCTTGAAGAGATGTTAAATATAATTGTTCTGTAATTTTCTTTCATAGCTAACGTACGATGTTTCCTTATGTAATGATCAGGATTGTGTGTAATTAGAGTTATGGATATTTTTCTTTCTTAATCTTATCTCTTCTCTTTATGTTCTATTTCTTATGAGATCTCTAGCGATTGGTGTATTGATTGATGTTTGTGAACGAACTCTAATATATTTTTGTCTATGTGAGATTATTTTATCTTAAGGAGAGTATATTAAACTCATCGTATCAGTTTGTGGGGTGTTGGTTTCTCTGATAAGTTTTTGACTTTCTATTTGTTTTTAATTGTTTTGTTCTTTATATATGTTTGTTGATATGGATTATTCTGGATTTTTGTATGTATATGTTGATATGTTTGTCGATTTTGATTTTTGCAATTATGCATGAAATATTTACATTATTTCTAACAATCTCAAAGAAAACATTAGTCTAATATGTCAGCATTTGAAAATTTCTGACAATAAGTGAACATGGTCGGTATGTTGGAAAAATTTTCCAGACAATACTTCAAGTGCTGGTAATAACGTATGAAGATTTGATTAACTATGATAGGATTATGTAATATGTTTGAGTCAGTTTGTTCCGAATCTATTGAAGGTGGCTCTTAAAGTGTAGAGAAGATCTTTGATCGGACTAAGAAGGATGACTTATGTTATGGATGTATATTGTTGACTTTGTCTAACGTATTATCTAACGTATACAGTTCCTCTTCAATGGCCTCCTATAGGCAACAAATTTTGCTTTGGACATTCTTAGTTTTGCTAAATAGCTCTTGCTCTCATTCTTTACGCTCACTCTCGTGGTTGGAGGGTAGATTTGCCTTGATGCTATCTATCAGTGACTTGTCGTTAGCTAAAGCTTACTCGTAGATGTTCTCGTGGTTGCTTCCATTTAAGATCTTTGTTCTCACGATCAATCGCCCTTGTTGCGTTAATAGCAACGATCTGCTTTCGATTGCTGTTCTTCTTTGGATTCTTTTCTGGAAATGATAATAGGTAAGTCTTTATGAGGAATCCTTCATTGACTTCAATTTGTTAGGGCTACACATAGGAGGAAGAGATATTTCTTCTTTCAGTCGTCGGTGAGCTCAGTTGATTTCTCTTTCTTTTCTGACCTTTCCCCGCCTCTCTCTTACAGTTCCTCTTACTTCACATGAAGTTTTTGATTCAGATCTTTTCTTTTCTGGAAATATGGTGCTCTCTTCTCCTTTTAAGTACCCTTATAATAGTAGATCTGGGTATGAGTCGTTGGATAGGGCAAGCCTTCTTCCTCCACTAGGCGATCTCTCCCCTTTGACAGAGATTAACTTGTTGGATCTAGGGGGGGGGGGGGGGGGG
>JAMKQA010146268.1:0-10641 GCA_024699735.1 Posidonia australis
TTCCGAAGGACTTTGAGCTTGATTCTTTTATGGCTGGTTCTTTGATATTCCAAGATTTCACATGCATGTTTTCAGTTTTAAACCAGATCATTTTCCAACTATTTTCTCCCCTTGGATATTCAGTCTTGGGCAAGAATATGGTAGCCTGTTTGCACCTTACTCCTACATGGAGATTCTATGCATCAGCCCATGATCCAATGTCATGACTGAATCCTGTTTTCTCTCACTTAGCACAAAATAGGTGGGACCTTGTGTGAGGCTACCAGCCCTTGAGCACTAGGTCCACAAATCATTGTATTTACATGTTTTTTCCAAGTTTTACAAAGGATTTTACACTGCATACTTTTCCAGAATGCATTCTCTGGTGATTTGGCTTTGCATAGATTTCTGTTTTCTCTCAGCACATCATTCTGGCCCACGTAGAAAGCAACTAGGCGGCGCATCAGACTGACGCACTAGTGTGACGCACCAGTCTGGCGCACCTAACAGGCGCAGCAGCCTGTTCACAGTAGCACACAGCAGGTCTCTATATGATTGCAGCATGTTTTCTTACTTTGATTTGCTTTTGCATTTTTCTGGTTTTCTTCCTGGATATGTCAGGAGGGCATAACTCTGTTTTTAGCCTTTCTCATGCATTTTGGATTACATTTGGCATATAGCAAGGCAAGGATGAAAACTCACTCGAGATTTTAGATCTTTGATCTCATTATGCAATATTCTTGCATCAACACTTGACCCGACATACGAGTGATACTTCTGAGCATTAGGACATGCCCCTACACATCATGCACCTATATATTAGACACCACACACATTCGCATGGCATGGCATATCGCCCTCGGGCGTATAGCAAAGGCTGAAAAGCCGACATTTCATAAGCAATTGAGAAACCAATAAAAGACCGATTTATTGAGCGTACGAGGGTGCCTAACACCTTCTTCGTACGTAACATGGATCCTTACCCATATTTATGGTTTACAAAGACCTTTTCTATTGTTTTTGCATGATTTTCATGTTTTATATGGTTTTCTTCGTCTTCCAATTTAATAGACTAGGTGGCGACTCTTGCATTTGCATTTTTTTATTTTTGCCGTGACTTTGCCAACTTTCGCATATTTGTCATTCTCGCCGGCATGGTTACATGCGCATCCAAGCATATATGGAAGGCATGGATCTTTAGGACATTATCGAGGAGGATTATCAAATCCCTCCTCTTCTCGATAATCCCACATTGACGCAGCTGCGAACTCACAAAGAGCAATGGGTGAGGAAATCGAAAGCAAAATCGATGCTGTTCTCCATCGTCGCTCCTTCAATCTTTACAAGAATTATGTCGTTGAAGACTGCAAAAGAGATATGGGTGTATCTCAAAGAAGAGTTTGCAGGCGATGACCGTATTAAGGGGATGAAAGTCTTGAATTTAGTACGCGAGTTTGAGCTACTAAAGATGAAGGACACAGACACCATAAAGGAGTATACTAATAAGCTTCTAGGTGTTGTGAACAAGGTGTGACTGTTGGGAATAGAATTTTCCGATTCTCGTGTTGTCAAGAAAATCCTTGTCACTATCTCCGAACGGTATGAGGTGTCAATTACAACATTGGAGAACACAAGGGATTTATCAAAAATCACCTTGACCAAGCAATTGAATGTGCTTCAAGCGCAAGAACAACGATGCATGATGAGACAGGAGAGTACGTCTGAAGGTGCACTTGTTGCAAAGAGTACCTATGAGACGAAGGGAAAGAAGAAGAATGGTAAGAATTGTGTAGATTCAAATGCAAAAGGAGTATCCAGTTCGAAGCAATCCTACAACCAAAAGAAAAATTATTCTCCATGCAAGTATTGCGGTAAGAAGGGACACCCTCCGCACAAGTGTTGGTGGCGTCTAGATGTGAAATGCACAAAGTGCAACCAAGACGACCATGAAGCCATCGTCTGTAAGCAAAACAAGGTGCAAGCACATCGTGACGTCGGAGCATCACAGCATGACAATGACGTCGAGAGAGACGAAGGGGAGAAACTTTTCTTGGAGTGGTGTCAACGGCATTTCCAGTCAATACCTTGTCATCCGACAATCGGTTGATCGACTCAGGGTGTACAAATCTCATGTCTTTCGACAAGCGACTGTTCATCACGTTGGAGTCTACTGATATGGTGCAAGTGAGGATCGGTAATGGCGAGATCTTGGCTACGCATGGCATGGGATCCGTCGCTGTTTCAACTGCTTCTGGAATCAGATATTTATCTAATGTTCTCTACGTTCCAACAATTGATTAAAATCTTTTGAGCGTGTGACAATTAATGGAGCACAATTATAAAGTTTTATTTCAGGATGCTTCTTGCCTTATTTTGGACCAGAGTAATAGACATTTATTGCAAGTCCAAATGAAAGGTCGTAGTTTTTCACTCAATATGGAGAAGGATGTTGTTATCGTGTGTGCTGGCCAGTTACAAATTGGAGATCGATGGCACAAACACCTTGGGCATTGTGGTGGTGACAGGCTTCAACCGTTGGAATATGTATGCAAAGGGCAAGATATGTGCCAACTTGGGAAGCTTTGTTGTCGAACTTTCCTCCCATCTTCCTGGCGAGCTGATTCAAAGCTCCAGTTAGTCCACTCCGATGTGGGTGGACCGATGAGCGTGCCATCCATCAGTGGTAACATTTATTTTCTTATTTTCATCGATGATTATTCTCGCATGAGTTGGAGCTATTTTATGAAGTGCAAGTCCAAAGTGTTGAAGAATTTTTGTCATTTTAAGAATTTTGTTGAAAACCAAAGTGGTAATCGAATCAAAATCCTTCGATCTAACAATGGCGACAATTATACTTCAACAGAGTTCCAGACTACTTGTTCTTCTATGAGGATTCTCCATCAGTACACAACACCGTATACGCCTCAGCAGAACGGTGTAAGCAAGCAGAAGAACAGGTCCATCCTTGACATGGCTTGGTGTTTGCTCCACGACAAAAAATCTTCCAAAAAAACTCTAGGCGGAAGCGGCAAATACAGCAGTCTATCTTCAAAATTATTTACCTACAAAAGTGTTGAAGGCCACTTCATTTGAGGTGTGGCATTGATATCGCCCAAACTATAGCCATTTGAGGGTCTTCGGTTGCTTATGTTTTACCAAGTGCTCGACGTGACAAGCTGGACCCATGGGCATTGCCAGGCATTTTTATTGGATATAGTGAAACCTCCAAAGCATATAGAATTTATCATCCAACTAGTGATAAGGTTATTATTTCAACAGATGTAACATTCTTTGAAAATGAAGAACGGGAGTGGTAGCAATCCTCCACGAAACTTTAGTCTACGCAGCTACCAAATTTAGCTTCATTTCTGGAAAATACACCTGATGAAGAAAATGAGTTGGATGAGGAAGAAATGCCTGTACGTGGGCCACGTTCTCTAGCAGATATTTCTATGATACAAAATTCTGGAACGTGGAAATTAGTTGACCGACCATTTAATAAAAAAGTTATTGGAGTGAAGTGGGTTTTTACTTTTTAGATTAAAACTCAATCCAGACGGATCTATTCACAAATATAAAACGCATTTGGTCGTTAAGGGCTACGCACAAGTTTATGGAGTTGATTATTTGGATACATTTGCCCCTGTTGCATGGCATGATACAATTCGTTTGTTGCTCTCCTTAGCAGCTCAATTTAATTGGAAGATACAACACCTTGATGTTATATCGGCGTTTTTGAACAGTGACATCGATGAAGAAGGTGAACAGCCAATCGATTTTGAAGTTGGTGAGTCTCAATCAAGTGTTCTTGACTGAAGAAAGCGTTGTATGGTCTTAAACAAACTTCCCAGGCTTGGTATAGTAAGATCGATACATATTTGCTAGATATGGGTTTTTCTAGAAACTTATCGGAAGCAATACTTTATGTGAAGACTGAGTCAAAGGAGCTGCTTATCATCTTTGTGTATGTCGATGATCTTCTAATTTTGGAAAGTGACTTCAACATTATCAAGAAATTTAAAGATCAAATAATGTAGCACTTTCAAATGTTAGATATTGGGCTTGTTTCCTATTTTCTTGGACTGAAAACTTGTCAACAGGAAAGGCACATTTCTGTTGATCAAAGGAAGTATGTTGATGGGTTGTTATTCAAATTTGATATGCTCGACCGCAAGCTAGTGCAATCTCCATTTATTTTTATTGAAAAACTTGTTAGCTATTCAAGTGAAGGTGAAGACAAGGTAGACAAAACACTCTATCGAAGTCTTGTGGGGAGTTCAATGTACTTGACAGCCACTCATCGGGACATATTATTTGCAGTAAGTTGTTCATCTCATTTTATGCATTGTACAACTCAAAAGCACATGTGGGTTGTGAAGAGAGTTCTCAGATATGTGAAGGGCACATTAAATTATGACTTGGTATTTGGTCAAGTGGATCATCCCATGCTATTAGGGTATTCCAATAGTGATTGGGGCGGTTCTTCGGATTTCAAAAGCACTCCTGGGTATTGCTTTGCATTTGGTTGCAATGTTTTTTCATGGAGTTTCAAGAAACAAGTTATTATCGCACAATCGATGGTCGAGGCGAAAATCATTGCGGTGGTTAACCAACCAATTTGGTTGCGGAAAATTGGTATTTGTATCATTCTTTAAATAGCAAGGCAAGTTTAATTATTACTGCAACTTATGTTCTACAACTTTTTCTTTATTCTTTTCAATGTTCACCTCTCTCTATTGATCTTCTCCAACACATCTTTGCCAACTGGGCACCAGCTCCCAAGTCTGATTACAATTGACCTTATATCAATTGGACTATAGAAGTCTTGAATTTATTTTCATTTTCTGAAAAAACTCCCAAGTCCGATTTTCAACCTTCGACGCAAAAGATAGAAGTTTATCTCATGCCCCATCAAAGATACAATGGTTTGAAGAGGTAGATCGAGATCATGGTGTAGGACTCATTAAAGATACTGTTCCTAGTAATTGTGACCCAACTACATGTTTAATTCTCTACTCTAGGTACGGAATTACGTAGTTTAGGGAACAACAACAGTTGAATAGGTCAAGGCATTGTTAGCACATAAATACACAGTTATTTAATTCAAGACAAGTAAATCATTTTTGAAATTCTAGATAGAACAAACATAAACACACACACACACACACACATAAAAGGTGGCTTATCCCCTTAGAAGCAAATGATTGAATTGCTAATTTTGCATGAGACTCAAGGAGGAGTAGACGCAGTTTCCTACAAATATAAATAGACATTCAACATTAAAGATTATTTACATCATAATGTATTTATATACTGCAGCCATTACTCTATCTAGAGGGAGTCTAGAAAGCAGCCACAGTGCCAAGAGTGCAATATGAAAGCCTGTCAAATTACAATCTCAGGATTTTGTTTTAAGCTACATATATATAGAAAATTACATTGGGACGAGTAAAGTCTCATCCAGAACCAATTGCTACCTGTAAGGTCTCCACATCATCAGAATCACTTGCGGGCTTTGGTGTCAAACCAAGAACCTTGAACATCAACTTGTCCACATCAATGTCATTGTTTGGGGTTGTCAGCAGCTTCTCTCCTGTGAAAATGGAATTGGCACCAGCCATAAAGCACAGAGCTTGCTCAGGAATGGAGAACCGAACACGTCCAGCCGACAGCCTCACCATGGCTTTCGGCATTACAATTCGAGCTGTTGCAATCATCCTAATCATCTCCCATATCTCTACAGGCTAATGGGAAAAGAATTCATATCAGATTTTCTCAATTTTATATAAAAATAATCGAAAGAACAAAGAAGGGAGTCAAGGAAAACTATGTAGAACTTCTCAATAAGCAAAGAAGTACTTCTCAGTAAGCTGTTCTACCATCCTCTACAATATACAATATGACTCAACATAGAGTGTACTGTAGACTTCTGAACTTGTATGCAGAGCAACAAAGATATTTTACTAGCACACCTACTAAAAGAAAGTGATCCGAAATAATTAGAAAGGAATTATCGTCCTTCTTAATAGGTGCAAGGAATAGATAACAATTATAATAGACTGTAAAATCGGTAACATCGCCATGAATAAACAAGCCATTAATGAGACAACAGAAGAGAAAAAATACGTTTACCTTCTGATCTTGTAGTGGTGTACCCTTGACTGCTAAAAGCGCATTTATTGAAACACTTCCCGGGTGTGAGGGTAGGGTGGCCAGTGTATGCAGTAAACCAACACGATCCTCTTCACCTTCCCCAAGTCCAATTATTCCTCCTGGTTTTATTAGTAAGGGCCTGTTGTGAGTTTCTCTTTAAGGAAGTAGACATTTTGCAGATATCCATTTGCAGATCTAATATATATCGACCAAACATCAACCTGGAAAGGTAAAACTCCAGGTGCACGTTTTGCCTAAGAACACCAATAATACAGTTCTCCAATGTTAACTTCCATGCTTTGGTCAAAGATCAAAGGTGTAATCAAGAAAAAATTCCAAGATTCAAGGTAAAAGTAATAGAACTGATTCATGGCAAGTTGGCAATATCAAGGGCCATTTTTCCTCTTTCATTCCTTTCTGAGTACATTTTGCAACTTTCTTTTGCTATTTTCTCTTAGATGAGTGAAATTAAACCTTTATTTGAGAAAAGAAATTATAACCCACATCTCTCTGTCATAAATTATATGTATATTATAAGAGCATATTGCTGACTAATAGTGCAACTGGACTAGGTTGGGTGGACCTCCCATTTGCAGGCCTAACGATCCCAGCCTAGCCAACCCCATCTACGCTAGGCTGGGTTTACGTTGGCCCATGTAATAATGATTAAACTTATTTAATTATTAAATAATATCTAAAATGATAAACCATGGGGAAAAAATTCATACGAGTGCAAATTTTCAAAAAAAAATCGATAAGAAAAATAAATTCAATGAAAAAAAAAAACTAAAAAAATCCATCATTTTGCATATGCGATGATAAAAAACAAACTTCAGTTAATTTCTACAAATACTAGCAACAGGCTTGTTGGGCCCACAAGCTTGACCCATCGTTTGGGTTCAGTTCAACCCAAACCCAGCCCATCATTACCTACAGGCTGGGAATTCCACCATTCCAGCACATGCTAGCCCAAGCTTAGACAGCTTTTTTGCGGGTTGGACTAGGAGGCCACGGGCTGGCCCAACCCAATTTGTACCCCCTATCAGTGATTATCAGAAAATCTGAAGTTCTATTTTTACTCTGTCCAAGAATAAAAACTTGATGTCTACTTTACAACCACAATCTGTCTAATTTTCCTTTCTTTTTTCGGCAAAAGAAATATTTTATATGAATTGCAATATGCTAATGAATTATGAATCAGAATAACTAGTATTCCAAATGCAATGGAATGTGAATTGCAATGAGTCAAACTGTAGGATGGTTGAAGTAGTAAAAATTACTGATTGCTAATGATGCTCCATACATCTATCTTGCAGCATATAATCTAGAACTCCAAACTTGTACCATCTGCTACTGAGTATAATCCATGGCGAGAAGCTCTGAAAATTTCTGCTTGATGTGTTTATAATTCTAATAATATACAATCAACTTGCCAGTAAATATGAAAATTGGATAAAAATGACAACAAAGTATTACATTCATCCAATAAGAACTGCATCAATAACCTTACTATAGGATTCGAATGGTCCAGGCAGTATAATGACTTAAATTTCTAAATTCAGGTTATAGAAATTCATAAGAAAATAAGTTTTGGCCTAACCTTTTAATCAAGTTTACACTTGTAAGCTAAAAATAATAGATGGGACAGAGTTACCTGAGCAAACACTCATTCCCGCATCACGAACAAACTTGATAGTTTGCAATCTCTCATCATAGGTTCTTGTGGTTATTATATTAGGGTAATACTCTCTTGATGTATCAAGATTGTGATTGTATGCAGTTAATCCTGCTTTCTTGAGCTCTTCGGCTTGCTGCTTCTCTAGCATGCCCAAAGTGCAACAAACCTCCATGCCCATACTCCTGCAAGCATATTGTATTTATTGTGGGAGGGGCATCATGAAGAAAGAAACTTACAAATTAGATAAAATATCAACCAAAGACACTGGCCAATCTTATTTCAAATTAAACTAATGCCATGCTTCCAAAGTACACCTAAATATGTCCAATTTTCAGAAACTAATGTGCGTTACAGATCATGAACATACCTACATCTGTGGAATCAGTCTCTCAATTTTGTAATCTAAAAATTTCATTCATTATCAAGTCACTTAAGATTTGCAGACAGCTTAACAATCTCAACACATAATATCATTTGAGAGTTGTTCACTATTGTTTAACGATGATACAAGGTTTCTATTTATCTGAAGATTGAGCGGCTCCAGTACCTTATTTCTTTAACATACTCAAGAATCTGGTTGAAATTAGTCTTTTTACCCACAGTATCCCTCCAGGCTGCTCCCATGCAGAAACGTGTGCTACCAGCTTCTCTGGCCTGTAAAGGAAAGCATTTAAAAAGGCCAGTATAAGCTGAGCACAAGAATGTTATATCATGAATCTATGGTTTTTGCATGTATTCGAACTACATAACCCACCATAGAAATGAACTACTGATACCATAAACAGAAAATTCTAATGCAAGGAAATGATTGATGAACCATCTACTTGTATAAGAAAGAGAGCGCTATCAAAAATGTTTAAACATGTTTAATTACCACACAATAAGTACTCCTCCAGTCAATGATTTCTGCTAGAGTGTCTAAAATAAATATGTTATCAGTCAACACTCAACAAGGAGAACAAAGGTATCAGAGAGAAAAAAGGAAACTACAGGAAATGAGAATGAAGATATACCTTTTTTGCTGCCTCCAGAACAACATCTTTCTTCATCATCTTTTGACCTTTCACTCCGGTATCATATCTGGAAGACTGTGGACAGTACGAGCAATCTTCACTACAACCACCAGTTTTTATGGATAGAAGAGTACATTGCTGCACTTCTCCAAGCTTGTGACTGTGCCTGTGAACCTGAGCCTGTAATGCAACACAAAGTAATCTATCAATGATATCAGAACAACAAAATGTGCTTTTATGGCTTGGTGATTGTCTTGTAAAAATGAAAAGTACTGTGCTCAATATGGAATGCATAGTTAATTTACAAAAAAAAAAAAGATTACAGAATGTGTAGTTGATAAATTCTAGAGTTTCGAAGAAAAGGTTATACTTGTGTTATGAGGTTAGTGAACGCAATGGAAAATTATAGAATTATTTTAGATTTTGAGTTGAATAGAACATCCTCTAAATTAGGTCTTCAGCAATCCTACTGGTAAATATCTAGCTCTGTGTATCTTATGTGTGTATCTGCACAAAAGACAGCGAACAAAAGAGGGAGCAAGAGAATCCTGACCATTCCATTGCTTTCAATGACTTGGACTGTATGGGCATTCCAACCAACTACCATGGTGTAATTGACCAGGAGGAGTGGAACTTCTACCTTCCTCTTAGGTTCGAATCTTACGGACCGCAAGGAGAAAATATATGCATACCGATGTCAAAAAAAAAACTGTATAGGCATTCCAAACCTTGGTATGAAGTATGTTTTATTTTAGACATCACCTTGGTATGAAGTTAGTCACCACGACAATGACAGTATATTGAATATAGTTCATTCCCCACGACTATTGGTAGTTGGTTCAATGATCCTTTGCATTGCATGGAATCCACTTTGTGTAGGAATGAAAATTGAAACAGTTGCAAACTAGCATATATCACGTATAAAAGATGAGCTTTGCCTTGGGCTGGGTTTTGTTTCCAGCCCATTTTTATGGGCCCAATGTTGGAGCTCAAGACCACCCAATCCAAGGCTTGGGGGAAAGGATTTTTCTCTCCATGCTTTGAATTTCTAGGCAGAAACCTAATAATTACATATTTATGATGTAGAAATATTCCCAACATTGTATGTAAAATTTATTTTCTATTTGACCCCAACAAAGTGTTTGTGCATGTACAAGAGAAGGTAAAATATTTTCATTCCAAATCCCATTTTTATGGGTGGAAAAGGTAATGAAATATTTTAAGCTCGTATTCAAAACCAAAGGAATAGAAATGTGCACAAATACCATAAAAGAGAAAAATAATTTCTTTTTCCTTGACTTTCTTTCCTTACTAAGTGCACAAATCCCTCTCCCCCGTAGTATAATAAAAGTAACAAGAAAACGGTGCTTTTACTAACAAGATATACCATCAAGCATCTAGTCATTGATTGTAATGGTGTAACACCCGTAATTTATTTGCCTTTGTAATTGTTTAGTTTTTTTTTAAACTGGAGGTGGGTGTTTTTGGCACGGTTTGGCGGCATTTAAACCTGGTGCAATTTTGTGGTACGATATCTATTTCAGTTAATTTAGTGGTTTGTATTTTGACTTGGTGTTGTGCTTTAGTTTTTGTAATGGCACTATACTCGTAATTCAGTGTATGTGTAGCTAGAGTAAAGCGTGGTTGCCTCATGGTTTTGCTGGGTAGGTGTAGGAGTAGCAGTTGGGGCAGTGGGCGTGCAGATATGTGCATGCACGCTTGACGTGAAGATGCACACATGCTCACCTTCCTCTGACCCGTGCTTAGACATGGAAAACGGCCCGTGGGCCGGGCCCCACCCAGCCCGCCGCGGGCCGC
>JAMKQA010146269.1:0-12457 GCA_024699735.1 Posidonia australis
TATTTTGAAATATTTATGTGATTCATGATTAATGAATATAACTTTATTTTGACATGATTGGACACGATTACTACCTGATTCAACACAATTAGAACCGATTGAATACAATTAATACACATTTAACATTAATAATGGATTATTACGCATATTATTATCAAATTGAATACAAATACATTTTATATATGTTCAAAATTATTATATTATTAGTAATCAAATATAATTTTTTCAAAATACAAGAAATATTGGTAAAAAAATGATAGACACGATAATACAATATGTCCGACACGATAAGTACACAACACGATCCGATTGATAGGTCTACTCACAAGAGTTGGTGTACCACTTAATATCAAATACATCGGCATCAATATCTCCAAAATGCCCCCATAACATCATCTCTTATGAAAGTCAAACATGTTAGACTTCACTTTCTTTCTTACACTACAATTAAGCTAACACAAAATACAGTGTATTAGCAAATTCACGACATGTTTCTCATTTCAACTCCAAAACTTAATCCTGAAAATCACTAATCTTCAGCTTAAATCCAGATATCATGCAAGACAAAAGAAACAAGCTGCAGAGCTAAAAATAACCGCACGACCACAACTCCAAACCAAGCGACTAGCAACTGGAACTAATTTGACCAGTAAAGAATTGGATTCCATCGAAAACCGGCATGGATAACACTGAGAATCTGGTAAAGATAAAAAAATGTAAGGAAGAGATCGAGATCGATCCATACTGGTGAGGGCAAGAACCCTGGGTTTAGCCATCTGGCGGGCGAGGCGGCCGGCCTTGCCCCAGATGCCGCGGCTTTTGGCGACTCGGATGGTGACCACGATGTCCTGCCTGCTGCCTGCTCCCCCCAGCGCCACCTCGCACGCCCTCCGGAGCTCCTGGTCGTCGGCGCTCGATTTCGCCATTGCCCCGCGAGCGGAAGCGAGATCTACTTGTCCTCCGCCGTCCCCTCCCCCTCGTCCTTTGGCGGAGTACTGTAGAAGAAGACAGGAGACCACCACCACGGCCTTTTTTGTCCAGATGACTACTGGTCGGAAATGGCACGGCCTCTCGGGGTGAAAGTGGACACGTACCCGGAAGTAAACTCCGATTTCAACGTCTGAAAAATCATGTCCTCCCTTATTAGCTTTATCATGTTGGCTGATGAATACTTAGTCAAGTGTCTTCCTCCTCCAGTTCATCTTATTAAACACCTTTTTAGTAAGAAGAAACAATTCCCAACTCGGACCTCGGACGAAGTCAAAAAGATCATGTGTGTGACTGGTGGCACTTTTTATATAAATAAAGATATTTCACCGTAAAATAAGGTGAAAATTATTTCCTTAGAATGATTGTATAGTTTACAATGTGGCCGTGTCTCAAGACACGTATTTTAGTATTTCCTTAATTTTTTTATTATCTAGAGATTTAAATTATGAAATGTGATATTGGAATATTATAAAAGAGTATAGAATTTGATTAAAAGGCTTTTGGATTTTTTTTATTTCACTATGATTGATATTTATATTAGCTAAGTTTTTTTTCCTTTTTTATATTAGCTAAAGTTTACTTCCAACCCTTGCTTGATTAATTTTTAATCTAGCTTAATTAACTCAAAGTCTTGCAAAATTAATTAATAATAATACTAAAACAAGATCGATCATCACTTTGGTACCAAAGGTTTAATTAACATAAAAAAAGGACTTGGTAAAAACTTCAAGCTTTAAATCCAACAAACAAGCACAAATAAAATTGTGAATATGTATAACCTAATTCTAAGAACAAACCTTTTTCATAGATTCGTGTAGTTTACCAAAAAAAAAAAGTTCCTTTTTTAGGTTGTAACTACAAAGAGAAATTGTAAGAGGATTGAATTATAATACTTGAGAAATCACAAACTAAGGCTATACTAAATTATTGTTTTAGACTTTAATAGGTAAATATCGCTTTAATTAGATGACATTTACACTATTTACACTATTTTTTGTTTTAGGCTTCTTGATCCAAGAGATTCTTTCTCAAACATTTGATAAATAAAATTAAGTTTATTTCTATATCTTAAGTTCTTAACTTAAACCTATCTAAATTTTCTAAGATTGAACTTGGTATATTTTTTAATTTTGTTGTTTACTTGAAAATTATGTTTTAATAATACACAAAATATCTTATATAGATGCCTACAGAAATTTTGTCTATAGGTACCTAATCAAGACCACTGGTTAAAATTCAATGACCTTCTTTCCCTTATTCCTTTATTATCTTATCTCTCCTCCTTTTCTTCCACCCCACACTACCCTCCCTTTCTACCTACTACCACCACCACCACCTTCCCCTCCCCTCTTCTTCTGTTGCCATCATCACTACCTCTCCCGTGTACTGTCGTCGACCTCCTCTCCCTCCTTTAGTACTTCCAATGCCTCCCTCATGTGTCGTCACTAACCTTCCCTCCTTTCTCTGTCATGTACCATCACCTGCCTCCTTCATGTTCCATCGTTGGCCTTCCCTCCCTTCTCTCCCATGTACCATCGCCTACCTCCCCTGTGTACCACTGTTGAGCTCTCCTCCCTCCTCCAACGCCTCCCTCCTCCAACACTTTCAATGCCTCTCCTGTGTACCATCGTAACCTTCTCTCCCTTCTCTCTCGTGTACCGTCACTCGCCTCATCCATGTACCATCGTTGCCCTTCCCTCCCTTCTCTCTTATGTACCATCGCCTGCCTCCCCTATGTACCATCGTCAAGCTCTCCTCCCTCCTACAACGCCTCACTCCTTCAACACCTCTCCTATGTACCATTGTTGACCACTTCTCCCTTTTCTGTCATGTACCAATGCCTCCCTTCTCTCCCTTGTACCATCAGCAACCTCTCCTTCTCCTCTAGTGTCTCTCTCATGTACTGCGCTCCTCTCCCATGCCTCCCCCTCCATTGCATCCTCGATCACTCCTCCTCTGCACCCCTCTCCCTCGTCCTCCTCTCCCTAACCTTTGGATGTATCTAATGATGTAAGCTATGCACCTATAGGTTTCTTCCTAGTATGTGCCTACGAAAAAAACAACTCCTTAATAATAACCAAGTTGTTTATAAAGAAATACAGTGAAATTGTTTTTATATTATTGTTGTAATGAGCACAGACGATGAGTAATCAATTTTTCATCAAGATTGGCATAAGATACATTCTTATTTCTACAATCGACAATATAAACATCAAAACATAAGATCCCCAAGTAGTTTCCATAGATTATTTGAGCCATCATCACTATCGAATATATTTTCAGTCGTCATCACTATTACTCCATTACTCAACAAGTCTTTCGGTGTGAAGTCTCCTTCAAGCCATGGAAGACTTGATCTTTAATCCATGTTCCAATGTCAATCGTTGGGATTGCAATTAAAATCAAACCTATAAGTATTGCTACCATCAACAACAATTGTCGCTAACATGTGTTCATCATCAACATCCTCATGGATGATCACATAGGTAAGTTACAATTAAAGTATTAAATAACAACAATTTTTGCAAACACATACGATAAAATGTTTTAATTTACATCAATTTGTTTCTCACATTCCTCATTCACATCCTCTAGAAAGTGGTAGTCATTAAAGAACCACATACATATGTTACAATTAAAGTGTTAGAAACATAGTTTTTCAAACCCTCTTTTACAGTTACATATGTATATACATATATATAGGCAAATTATCAGATGAGACTCGTCCTTACTTTTACTATTTAAAGTCCTTCATTATCTACTGTTAATAATACATTCCATGTTTGAAATTAAATCTAGGTTTTAAATTAGTAAAACCACCTATGTTGTAATGGTGATTTTGTGAATTTTCAATTTCCCTTCATTTTCATTTATTGATAGATTTTTATGTTAATTGAATCACATTAATATCCTATTACACTATAATATCCCATTTTATATGGCAATATCATTTTTTTTATTCATAATGTTTTAGTTTTTTAATTTTAGTTTCAGTTTCAAATTTACACTTCCTTGTTTTTTGTTTTAGTGTTACTATTTTTTCCTATTTTAGTTTCAATTTTACACTTCCTTATTTTTATTTTAGTGTTACTAATTTTCCTGTTTTATTTTCAATATTTGGGATCTTCACTATTTCCTCCATTCTCTTCGTTCTTGTAACAAGCTGGATTACGACCTATGAAGTGATATAGAATGTGTATTGTTGTAAATAAAAAAGAGAGAAATTTAGATCTCCATTTCTCCTCCTCCTCTACTTCCTACAGTTGAGGGGAAAAAAATGAAAATGAGACAAAAAACAAGAAGGAGAGGAGCAAAGGGGAGGGTGTCGGGGGCTGGAGGAGGGCATCAAGGATGGGAGGGTGTTGGGAAGGGACGAGAAGGCAGCAGGAGAGGGCGATAGGGAGAGGAGGGTTTGGGGCTAGGATGGGAGGGTATCGTCAAGAGCAAGAAGGACAACATGCAATTGGAGGAGCAAGGGAAGAGAGGGCGGCGGGAGGGGAGGCTTCGAGAGGGTGGTGATGTAAGGGTAGCGTGCGGTTGGGATTTGAGGGCAAAGTGAGGAGGACAGCGTGTGGTTGAAGGGGAAGGGGAGGACAGCTCACAGTGAGCATGGAGGGTGTTGGGGACCAGCAAGAGGAGATGAAGATGGGCCGACATCCAGGGAGAGGGAGTGTAGGATGGTGGTGGCGAGACGAGTAGCAGGCGTCAAGGGTGAAGTATGTGAATGTTTTTTTTCCTTTCTTGTAAGCAGGAGAGTGGGTTTTAATAACAGAATGATGAGAAGGATTTTAAAATTTGAATTTTAAAATTTTCGTGGTTTTTAAAGTAATTTCTGGTTTTAATCAAAATCAAATCTATAGATGATTCTCATGATAAATGGACAAGATTATATACGTGTGTGTGTATATATATATATATATATATATATATATCACTACAACAAAATTGGTTTTTATCGACGGATATATTTCCATCAGCAAATAAATATACATGGTCAATTCCTAACGGAAATTCCGTCGTCAATTATTTACTGACAAAATTTCGGTCAGTAATTAAAATGAATAATACTATATCGACGGTATATCCATCGGTAAGTAAAACTTGTGTGACGAAAAAATTCGTGGGTTTTTGCTTTCTTCCTCGTTAAGCCTCTTTCGCCCCCAACTTATTTCCTTTTTTCTCCTTCTCCGCTTGAGCCACTAGGTCTTCCTCTTCTCCTCCTTCCACACCTCCAGTCCTTCAATTGTCGACGTGATTGACCGCCACTAGGACTTCCTCCTCCTCCACTCGTCGACAACGTCGTCCACCTTGAAGTCTCATCCTCCTCCTTCCCTTCTGCCTCGAGGATCCCTGGTGTTCCACCATCATGCTCTTCCTCGACCTTCAAGTCTTAAAGATATTGTGCTCTTCCTCGACCAGCAGGTAACTTTTTTCTGAATATAGAATAAGATTTTTTTAGAAATCTTGAGGCCTATTCAGATCACGCTACTGTATTTTTGTTGTCTATTTTCCTTCCTTAAAATAGACTACCATCTTAAGCAAACATTACTAAGCAAAACTTGAAGAAATCCTTCATTCAAATAAGTTTTTCAAAACTTGAAGGGATTGGACCATGGAAAGAATTTCCTTGAAATCTCCTGCATATAAGAAAAATTTTAGAAAGCATTCTACCATTTGGAATTCCAATGAAGAAAAACTTGCACTTTAATTCAATCTTACATGCTTTCAAGCTTTGTCAAGTTTTCCAAAAACTTCGGTACTTTACCTCCAAAATTATTATCAGATGTCCACCTTAAGAGAAAATTTTTGACAGCCATGTTATTTATGATCTGAGGATTGTATTCATATTGACAGATCAAAGTGGAAAACTTACAGTACCTTCAATTTCTGTAGGTTCACTATTATTTTTGGAATCACACCACGAAGTCTGTTACCATCTACATACCTGTTAAATTTGACTAAGGATAACTTTATTTTGTTTTGACTTGACTACAAAGAACACTTTATATCCTAAAATAAATAAAAATAATGGTTATAAAATTCTATCCACTACTTGCATTTGTTCAAGATTTGCCAAGTTTCCAAGCTCTGGTGGGAGTGGACCACTAAAATTATTCCTCAATCCCAAGCCCCGGTAGAATAAGTCACATGTTGTAAGATTTTTTTTTTCTACAAAAATGTGAATGGTAGTAGTCTAGTCCAATTAAGGATTCTAAGGTAACAAAGATGGACACCTCACATTGAAATAAGATTTTTAAGGTTGCCAAGCCCCATTGGAAGGCGTCATGACGATGAATTGAGACCAACACTCCTACATTGGTAGAGTCAAAATTACATTAAAAAAACAATGAAATACCGATAAGGATGAAAGTCCAAGCAATTTTTAACTTAGAATATCTAATTTTTCTCAAAACGTACAAGTATTATTAAAAACATCTCTAAGAAAAGAAGAGATAAAATACATTTTGTTAAACAAGTATACTGATAAGGGAGCAAAGGAGCAATTTTAATTGATTAAACATCTCAAAGAAAAGAAGAGATAAAATTTGAGCAGAAAAGCATGGGTCTTTGTTAGAAGGATCAGTCATATAAGTTAATTCAAGGATAATCGTAAAATAATGTGCTAATTTCATACTAGTTTAGTAGATGAACTACAAAAATCCATGAAATTGTTTATGTAAATGATGTATTTTAGTTAACATATTTAGAATAACAACAAAACCACATGAAAACTATGAAGATGTACTCTAAAATGTAATATATTTAACTTAATTAGTGGTAATTTAGGTTCAGTAATTCTAAACGCAAAAATTTAAATTTGCTAGTCACAATAGAAGAGAGTTTAATACAAATATAAAGCACTACTCTTACCAGCAGATATGAAAAGAGAAATACTAAACTACTAAAGAACAAAGACACGAGTTTGTAGTTTGGGATTAAATTAAATAGAAGTTGATATTTAATTTGTTTGTCAGAGAAGCATCCAAGCGTATGCATGATCATGAATCATAAAATGTAATTTTTGATAAAATATATTTTGTTTACAAGTATATTGATAAGGGTAAAATACATTTTGTTAGTTTCCCTTGGAGAATGTAGGCAAACTAATTTTTTAAGGTTTTTAAATCTATTGGCTAATCTAATAATTTCATAAAGCATGGTTAATACTATTGAGTTTTCTGTCACAATTTTATGTTGTGTATCATCACCAAAAGTGTCTGTTATGAGTTTAATATCCAAGCTTTCAATTTGTTTTTTAATTACCAATATGTAATGGCAATGAACTATTTTCTAGCTAAAACCTCCAAGTCTGCTTAAGTCTTGGATGATAAATGTACGTTGTATCATTCTTTTTAAATAAATCTCTTGCACATGAATGATTGAGAAATTAGTTTTTACATGTTATGAATATTATTTGCTTAACAAATGTTTGTATCATTATGATATAACTTGGGGTTTGTATCTCTCCATAGTATGTGGTGGTTGCAATTGGGTATTGTCATTCATGGTTGTAAATCAGATTTCTTATTATTGTTTTCTTGACTTTTGTGCTTTGGATTTTATATTTGAAACTACTTTTCATGAAGTAGAATGGTAGCTCGACATGCCTATGTCTCTGTACATACATATGGTAGGAATCAAATCTTACATTTTTGTGAATTGTGCATTAAATGAAAATAATGTAATTGAAATACAATATTTTTTGTTGCAATTATAATATTTTTGGGTGATATTTCCATTGTGTTTCTCATAGTATCTGAGTTTTCTCAATTTCAAAATTTGTATTGATAGATGGCTTCTATTTTGGATAAGTTGTGGATGGACATTGATAACATATTTGATCTAGTATATATTTTTGGAGTCGAAAAATTCTTAAAATTTACATTAGTCAACAATAAAAGACTCAACCCATGTTATATACCATGTCCACGCACTAAGTGCGGCAATAGAAACATCCTCAATAGAGAACTTGTGTATGAGCATCTAATAATAAATGGAATTATGCCTAGATATCGTATTGAGACAAGACATAATGAGATGTCTTTTGTTTCGTCATAAAAAACTAATACTTGTATTGAAAGAGTTAATGATGACATGTATGATATGTTATATGATGCTTTTAGATTGGGATCCATGGGCAATGAGATAGACGACGGAGAGGATGATGTACCCATAGAGCAACCCATGAATAAAGATGCAAATAAGTTTTTCAATTAATTGAGGATGCAGGCAAACCAATGTCTACGGGACCTGGTTTTGCGTTAAGGCTATTGTTTTTTATTGAACTTTATCACATAAAATGCTTGTCTAGATGGAGTAACAAGTCCTTTGGTATGCTCCTTTCGTCTTTAAGGATGGTAATCCTAGGAGGCGAGGAAAGCTTACCTAAATCTTTTTATGAGGCATAGAAGATCATTGTTGCGTTAAGATACAAGGACAATGATCATTGTTGCACAACAAGATAGAAGTATATCCTAAAGATTGCATGTTAAATTACAATGAAAATGCAAATAAGGAAAAATGTAATAGATGTCATAGATCTCGATGGCAACCGTAGGAAACAAATATAGTTGTGGAAGATGAGTCCAATACTAAAAGTTGAAGAAGGTATCAACAAAGGTTTTGCGACATTTTCCTCTCAGACCACGCTTGCAAAGGTTATTTATGTCGTCGAAAGTGGCATCCTTAATGACATGGCATCATAATGATCAAGTTAAAGATGGTATCTTACGTCATCGTGTTGATAATGAAGCATGGAAAGTCCTAGATAGTGCATATCCAGAGTTTGCCTCAGATCCACGTAATGTTAGAATTGGTCTAGCAAATGATGGCTTCAATCCATTTGGCACCATAAGCATTTCTTATAACACATGGCTTATTATTTTTATACCATACAATCTTCCACCATGGTTGTGCATGAAACAACTAAATTTTATTATGTCTCTGTTGATTCCTGGTCCTATAGCACTAGGAAATGACATTGACGTTTACCTAGAGTCGTTGATTGATAAGTTGATGAAATTATGACAAGATGGTGTTAAAACTTACGATACATCTACAAAATCTAATTTTCAGATGCATGTTGCGGTTCTATGGACAATAAATGACTTTTCTGCATATGCGAATTTATCTAGTTGGTGTACTAAAGGAAAGTTGGCATGTCCTTGTTGTAATAAGGATATATTATGTCATTGTTTGAAGCATTCGAAGAAAAAAATTATATGTTTCAATGTTGATTTTTAAAGCCAACTCATCATTATCGTCATGACAAGAAATTTTTTGATAACACACAAGAATAGAGAGCAAAACCGAAGATGTTGTCTGATGATGTGCCTTATTTAATTACCGTAAGTACACAGCGTACTATGTAGTACGTGACAAATACAAGTAGAATTCCATAAAGAAAAGTGTTTTAGAATCAAAGATTTATTACCAGTTATTGAAAATAAAGAGTTGAGAAAGTTGATATGTGTAACGCCTCGATCCCGGGCACGCTACCAAAACACAGTATCAAGCATAAGTACACTAATTACAGAAATATTAAATAACTGTAACTAAGGCTCACCTTCAGGATCACAATGTGCGGCTAGAAGCTCCAACTCCTGCACTGAAACTCGGCTGCGCACGGTTTGCACCTGAAAACCAACTAAGCATACATGAGTGACATCTAAGTCACCCAGTACGCGCCACAAACATACAACCCACAAAACCTCGGTAAAATCATAAAAACTCATTTCTCTATTTCTCAAAACATGATTTTTTTTTCTTTTTTTTTTAAAATCCTCTTTTCATTTATTGGAAATCATTTGGGAATTCAATCCCAAATCCATGCTCTTTTCAAAAGTCATGTTTTTATTCTCAAAACATTTGAAAACTCATTCCAAAACCACCCTTTTCTTTCAAAACCATACCTTTGCATTTTCTTTTTAAAACCTTTGAAATTCATTTTCCAAAAACATATCTTTTTCAATACTTGGGATTCCTTCTCCAAAGTCACATTTCTCAAAATCACATTTCTGACCAGATTCAACCTAAAACACAATGCCTTACGGGCTCAAAACCAATTCATAAATACAGACTGGCAATTGGTAAAAACACCATCATCATTTCATTCCAGGATTTTAGGACTATTTCATAAGTCCAATCTTGCCCAAATCACATTTTTTTTCTTTCAAAACCTTATGATCATTAACAAATCTTTATGCACAACTCAGGAAAAGCAAACCATTACATCTAGTTCCCCTGCCCAAAGCATCATTTAATCCATTAACACAATTCATCACAGATCAAGGCAATGAACTAGTCAAACACAAATCCAAAATTCTTATTTCAAAACTGATCGCATCACCCTAGCCACAAACGATCGACCTGGCCACAAGCAGCTGGTGAGGATTCCATGTCACTACACCCACACTACAGTGTCGCAGTGAACCACCCCGCGCTAGAGTTCAACCGCCCTGGCCGTAGCCTCAAATATATCCTCATTGGTACAAGCACAGAGTACGTCCTCAAGACGCCCTAGTGCCCGAGCACCTGGGGACTCTAACCCCAGACCCGACCAGCACCGACACTGAGGGTAGTCTAGGTCTAGCATACCCCGGGTCCTACAGTACCACCATAGTCTCGAGGCTCCTATCCCGGACCATAAACTCGGCAACCACAACCAAGGACACGTCCCCGACATCTCTAGAGGTCTCACTACCCTTGTCGGCAAGTCCTAGTCTAATTGTGGTTCCTACAAATCTCATAAATCTCTCTTAAACCATATACAGTTTCTCTTTTCAAAATATTTGACAAAACCATTTTTCATTTCATTCTTTTCGTTACAGGACTCTATCTCCTTACAACACTTGACCCTCCACTAGGGTCCCAACTCAAGCCATGAAAATCATGCTTAAAATCATAAATTAGGTTTCATGCCCAAAACCACACAAAATCATCCTTTTCATTCAGTTATGGGATCAAAACCCAAAATCATGCCCAAATCCATTTATTTGGGTTCCACATTCCTCCATGTCATTACAAGGGGAAAACATCATTAACATATACTGAACACACCATTAAAACCATTTATCTTTCATTTAAACTCATATTTATTCATACCAGGTTCAGGGCAAAAAATGGTAGACCGAATCTCAGGTTCGGTAGTCCGAAGATCCTTGGTTCGGTATACCGAATATTTTCGGTATACCAAAAACGCCTGAATCAGTCGATCGAGTGTTTTCGGTCTGCCGATATCAGGTATCTGGCTAATCTAACAGAGATTTGGTATACCGAATCGCCCGAAACAATGGCACCTCCCTTGTTCCAAATGGCGGAAATTGCCCAAGGTGGGAGTCTCGATTTAACCCCCCAAACACTCATCATAAATCATCAATAAATCATGGGGTGTAGACCCTTGAATCTCCTTCAAAACTCATCACACCATTTACGATTTCATCCACCACACAGTTCATACGAAAATCATAAGGGAAAGGGGCTTAAGACTACTATAGCCTTCAACCCCAAGAATTGCATTTTCCCCACAAATATCAATCCTAACCGCATAATATCTATATACTCATGCTATATATCACATTCCCATTCATTTCATGATTTTTTCACAATTTTTCATGCATTTTCCATCATTATTTTCCAAGAAGCAATAACAAGAGTAGGAAGGGATCGCGTACCTCTCCGGCGACCCACGTGTCGAATCGGGCCCAGATGTTACAGATGAAAAGGAAAATCTAACACTATACTATTAGAATGCTATCCAATGAATTAAAATCTATGATGTCGAATCCATTTATATAGAATTGAGAATGCATGAGCATGTTTATTCCCTCCCGCTTTTATTGATCTAAATAACTTGATTTAATGATTCTTATCTTAACAAGTATAATCTATATGTAATGCACCATAGACTATCAAGTCAAGGAATAAAAACACACAAATCAAATTAAATCATATGACATATGATGGAATTGAGATTATATACATAACAACCAATTAAATCTTCCCTAAGCATAGACTAAAAAGATGAAATCAATGTTAATCTATCAAAGTTTTTCGATTCATTGAATGGTCTATATAATATACATCCAACTCACATATTCATTGCATGAAACACAAGGAGAAAGAGAAAAAAAACATGATCACGCATCTCAATATAAATAAACTTCATATCTGCCCTAGATCTAGAAGATTAGCTGTGACCATGCTGGTGGAACCCCTGGGTGCGGTTCACCAAACCATACTCCGGTGTGCGGAAACACACTGGGAGGTCCGATACAGTCACGACGAAAATGGTGAATCCGGAGGAAGAGACAAGACTCGGAAACACCAAAGGGAAGACAAAAAGGATAAGGAAAGGAGTCGCCACATAATCTTTTAATGGAAAGACGAGGAAAACCAAGAAAACACAAAAAGACAGAAAGCAAACAAGATGCAAAGATGCATGTGTGATCCGTGCCTAATGGATAAT